>QRFJ01002933.1:74770-137074 GCA_006176705.1 Cocos nucifera | reverse complement strand
ACTTTCTGCAAAACTCTAGATTCAAATCCTAGGATATGATCTAAAAAATGAAATAAATCATATCTAAAATCATGAACTGAGTATGATTCATGTAAATTGTTTACATGACTTGAAAGTATTTCAAACGTTAAATCAGAATGTTGTTCTAAGGTACCAAACCCCAATCCATAAGCCTTGAACTTAATTAAGAATTAAAGATTGTTTTAGGACTAGGTTTGTGATTTAAAGATCCTAAGTCAATTTCATAAATCATGGGTTAAAGAGTTTTGCAGAAAGTAAGTTTATAATTTAATTTCTACAAATTAAATATATCATACATATTCAAACTAGATTCAAAAATAAAATCTACATATCAATATATGCAACATCAGGATCTAAATCTAGAATATGAAACATATCATATAGATCTCATCTAAAAGAACAAAATCAGATCATAAACTAATTAATATTAGATTTAAAATTTAAAAATAAATCATAAATTATTTTAGATCTTATCTAATATATTTATAATTTAGATAATTCAGGTCAGCACATACTAGGATAACCTCTCCATTGTAAGGGGTAAACCTTACAGCAGGACAATCTTATTATCAATATGTGCAATCTGATATTATTTAGCTCTAATCTAAATAATTCAAAGTAGATCTAATATCTAATTATTTTAGATTTAAAATTAAAAAAATAATTCATAAATTTGCTTAGATCTTATCTAACTTATTCATGATTTAATTTTATAGATTAGCACATACTAGGATAACCTTTCAATATAAGGGGTTAACCTTACAACAAAATAACTTTATGTCATTATGTGTGATATTTAATGTTCTATTTTTTAGATTTATTTTAATACAAATATGATCATGTTATAAAAGAACCTAGATGCTCTGATACCACTATTGAAAAATATGCAGGGTTTCATACTTGTATTTCAAAATATTTTCGAAATAAATCACAGTAAAATATGTAGATTAAACTATTTAATCTACTAAAGCATGTAATATAATTACTAAACCCTACATCTAGGATCTATAACATATCATAATGCATATATAAATCTAAAAATTAAAGTGCTTTGGTATTGATCAGATCAATATCCTAGATCTAGAATAGTTTTAGATCAAATTCTAGATTGCATCTAGGTGAGAGAAGAGATCAAATCTCTTATCTTTGCATGGGTCGAGAACACCACGGTTGAGTCCTATTATTATCCTTATTGCTTAGAGCCACATACTTGTCTAGCCTCTATAGATAGTCCATACAAAGCGGTAACACAGATCGAAAGTTCATCGAATGAAGATCCGCTCGAAGTGCTAGCTTCTTATGGATCACTCCTGATGATTAATCAAAATAATATTCTTCAGATCTCTTGGACCCTCCAAGAGATAAAAAACATAAGGAGGATTAAGGAAAAGATCCAACCCATGGATCTTCCAAAAATCAAAAAATATAAAAAGATCCAAAAACTGTCCTAAGAGAAGATAGATCTTCTCTTTCAGCACATCAACCTTTGATGTCCTGAATGCATCTCCATGCTAACATAGGAGGAGACCTTGTTAGATATATGTGCCCTAGAAGCCAGAATTGGCTGACACTTGTAATACACTTCTAGGGGCAAAATTATAATTTTGACTATAATTAATAAAATGGGTTATTTTCTATCACACCTGTGTATTTAGTGTCTGTGATACATCCTTTGAGTTAATGGTAATGATAATTCATATTTTCAAGAGTTGAAAATTTAAGACATGAATAATCATTATTAACTCATAAACAGCTCCCGACCATAGGATCATCACGAGGATGGTGATTGATCCGGAAGGTTGGTGTACGATCACTTCTCTTTAGTAGATGAGTCTTGAGTCTACGGTGTGGAGACACCGGAGCGAAAGTATAGGTACTCGTTAGAGAACGAGGGCACTGAGCGTGACCACCTCGAGTAGTCATTAGGAAGTCTACCTTCTCGTCAATGACTGACTCGATGCTGCAGTAGTGTGTCTGGTTCTTTGACCTGAGATGCATCGGCAGTTCACCTTGAGGGTGTTATAGTTTGACTACACCATTACTCGGTCTCCTAGCCATATGGAACCCTGAGGTGTATGTTGGCTATAGCATGTTCATTGTAGGAACTGGATTGCATCAAGATGGGATCTATCTACCTCGGTGGTAGAGGAGCAGCCCTATGATAATCATGAGAATCAAGTCCTGAAGCTCATAGCCATGGCAGAGTGAAATAATAGAAAGAGTTTCTATTTAGATTTTCACATTGGACTCGAATCGAATGATTATATCATATGACAGAGACTAGGTTTGACTAGGAGTTTGACGAGTTTACCTTAACCCTAATCTGATCGGGGCTCAAGATAGAAGAACTTAATCACATAGGTAGCTGCACCAAGAGGTTCGCATTCAGCTCTGATGGGTTGCCACCATATACTGCTAGGTGTCACTGGTGGATTTTGGGAGCAATTAGAATGATTTAGATGATCGATCATTCTAGCTATTCGAATCAGAAGAGTTCTGATCCATCGAAAGGAGTTTCGATGATGTCTATGATAGAGATCATGACATATCCCATTACCATACAGAACTGAACCTAACTGGGTCACACAAAATAAGGGTTTGAATCTGGTGATCATCAATTGAACTGATCTAGTTCAATTGATCTGAATGAGATTCAATTAGGTTCAAGGAAATCGTGCTAGCACTCGATTGAACCTAACGTTCTTCTTTTACTATCACAAATAAGTTGTCCTGACTGAGCCAAAGGAGTTTGTGCTCAATCAGAGGCCTTCATATGGTCTAACTGGAGGTTGTCCAAGTTAGAGAAGGTTGTCTTATTTTATAAGACATGACCTGCCATTTTTGGTCACCTGCCATTTTTGGTCCTTTGACTTTGGTCAAAAGTTGACCTTTGACTGGTCAAATGTTGACCATAGACACTTTGACTTTTGTCCACGTGTCACGCACCTATTGGAAAACTGGTGGGGGCCTATCCCCCTGCCAGAACCTGGCAAGGAGGAGGGTGCACACCACCCTAGGCGTGTGCCCAAGTTGGAGGCGCCTTGGAGTCCTTGTTGGACAAGGACTCCACCTCCCTTTTGGATTCCAATCAGAGTTCTACTAAGAATCCAGTTTGACTGGTCTTAGACGCCCTCTAAGGAGGAATCCAGGGGTCTCTATTCCAACCAATCAGATTTAGATCTGATTTCACAAAGGGTTGTGATTGGTTGAGAGGAAGAGGAGTTGGATCACGCTTAGTCTATAAATAAGACCCTGCGCCAAACTCAGATGCTAACGAAATTCAACAGAGATTTCCCATGCCCCAAGGCTGCCTCTCCCCTCTTCCTCCATGCCTAAACTTCTCCTCCTTCTCCTCTCCACGTCCAAAAGGGTTTTGGACTTAGGTTGGTGTGTTCCAGATCAAAAGAAAGGCGATCAAAAGAAGAAGGCTGCACTGTTGCAAAAGGACGACGGCAGATCTTCAAAAGAGTTTTGAAGATCCTCCAGATCATATCCAGATCTGATTTTTGGAGGCATGATAGAGAAGAAGAGGATCTCCAGATCTAACCTGAGTGGATACCGGTAGAGGCCAGGCGCTTGCATGGCTAGATCCAGAACCTTCCACTGCAATCAGGATCATCTACAGGATAATAGGATTACCCAAATCAGGTAAATTAAATTTGATTTAATTTATCTTATTTTATTTTATTTATTAAAATAATAAGAATCAAATCTAAAATATATCAAAATCTAATTGGGATCAAGAGAAAATTTTTGAAATATATCTCTTGATCTGATCAGATCTGGACGAACCTGGACCGGGAAATCAGGATTTCCCTTCAACTGGTATCAGAGCCATGGTTCTAAATTGTTTAGATCTGATTTTAAATTTATTTTAATTAGAAAATAAATTGATTTCAGATGTCACATGAGATGTGATCAGATCTGAAATTAGAAAAATTAAAATTAAATGATTTGGATCTAAGATTAAGAAGATATGCATGACTAGTTCTAGAATAGAATAGTTCTATAGAATAGTTTTGCATGTCTTTGATTTAATCTGATTAAATCATATTTTAGATCTTCTTATTTACTATTTTTTGATATTATAAGTGTTATAATAACATCTGATAAATAGCAAATAAAAATTATTTAATTTTAAATATCATATGAGATATGATTGATGCATGACTAGACTAGTTGTAGAATAGTTCTACATAATTGTCTAGATTAGAATTTATTTTGATTAGATCAATTTAAATCTAATTTTTTAGATTATTATGAGATAATTTAGATCTGAAAACATGCATGATTTGATACATGAGATGTATGCAAAATATGCCTTGATTAGATCTAAATTTGTATATGAGATATATGATATAGATCTGATATTGTTTTGTAGTATTGAATGTTCCTGATTAAGGCATTCCTCTTGGCCGTCCGGTCATAAGAACAAAGAAGGGTTTAAAGGCCCTCTCTTCCCATTCGATGGGGTGTTCTTATGACGTATAGGGGTGCTGCGTGTTCGTCCTTAATCAGAAACCCAAAACTTACTTTCTGCAAAACCCTAGATCCTGAAATCCTAGGATTTATTGTGCATATTTTGTTTATGAACCCAACTTAATTAAGAATTAAGTTTATGGAATATTAATTAGGTCTAAAATTGAGAATTTCAGATCTAAGACATATTCATAATACTGGGTTCGGGCTTGGGTAGCTCAATTAGGTCTAAGCGATTGATCAAACCGAATCAAGAGTTGGTTAGATGGGATAAACAATGCTTAAATTGACCAGCCTAATAGGATTAAGTCTGGGTTAAGATCGGGTCACGATCAAGCAAGACCTAATTAGGCTCAGAGGTTAGAGTCTGATTGTAGGCTAACCCAATTGGTTCTGACTCAACAATTTGGTGTCTAAGGTAAGTTTGGCTTAGACGACCGACTGGTTTTTAATTGGAAGCTACTCGACCTAAATGCATTCTTGTGCGAGTTAACGGCATATTCCTTCCACCGGTCTTGCTTACCTGGCCATATCTGTTGACACAGTTCTGATCTGAGGTGGTCAATAATCCGAGCTAACCCATGCCACTAGGTTAGTCATAATTGTTATGACTAAGCCAAGTCTAGTTTAATGAGACCTGAATCAATTCTCCCTAAGAAAAGATTAAGTCCAAGGTCTTCCACCATTGTAGACGTGCGGGTCCTTCCCGGGGTTGATTGTTCTCGGCTGGATATAGTGGCTCAGTTGCACCGAGAAGACGCAACCATGTCTATTAGGCATTAGATGCTATGGGCTGGAGGATGAGTTGGGCTCAATATTCTGGATACGGTGAGAGACCCAATTAGGAACCCAGTCTATGCAAATGGTGGGTCTGACTTAACTAAGGAGTGGATCAATATTCTGGATACGGTGAGATTCATGAATTAGAGACCAAGTTCGGGTGCACCATGATTAGAGAATCATTGAACAAGAGTTGTTCACTCATTGGCTAACCCATCACCAATAACTGTTAGGTGAGGTGATGAGTCAGTTGGTGAGACCGCACCACCCACTAGAAATCATCAATCGCGGAGATTTTCGCATCTCTACAGAGGGAGTGTAGGGATCCGAGAAAATAGTGGGAGCTAATTTATTTAAAAATAAAATTCCTAAATAAATTGGTCAAGTCAAAATTACAGTATCTAACTAGAATCTTTGACTCTCTACAGGAATATGTCTGCGTCAAACCCATTGACACGTATCCTGGACACACATAGACTGACTGGACCCAATTATAAAGATTGGCTCAGAAACTATAAAATTATTTTGGATTCAGAGAAGTTAACACATATTTTGGACCAGGACCCTCCCACATTACCAGCTCATCCATCCACTGAACAGAGAGCGTCTCTGGAAAAATGGATTGACGAAGATAATAAGGCCAGATATTACATGTTGGGCTCGATGTCTGATGAGCTCCAGCGCCAACATGAGGATATCGGGACTGCTCGCCAAATGTTGGCTCACCTACAGGAGATGTTTGGTGAACAGAGTCGCGCAGCCAAATATCAAGTCACAAAATGACTTTTTAAGGCTAAGATGCGTGATGGGCAGTCAGTCCAAGATCACTGTCTGACAATGATCAAGGACATGGAAGAGCTTGAGAAGCTCGGTGTGAAGTTGGACTTGAATCTGCAGAATGATATTATTCTGCAATCCTTGACTGATGCATATGGACAATTCATCATGAATTACCACATGCATAAACTTCAAAATTCCTTGGCCGAGTTGATGAATATGCTGGTTACCGCTGAGCTTTCTATGAAAGGTTCTAAAGGCTCAATTCTTGCTATGGAACGGACTTCTTCCAAAAGAAAGTCTTATGGAAAGAAAAAGAAGTCTGTGAAAAAGCAAAAGGTGGAAGGATCAAAGAAGAAGAAGGCAGAATCGAAGAAAAAGGCCGATGGCAAAGGAAAGTGTTTCCATTGCAACAGCGACGGCCATTGGAAGCGGAACTGCCCTACTTACCTGGCCACCCTGAAGAACAAGAAGGAAGGTCCTTCTGGAGGTATGCTCGTTATTGAGTCTAACCTTATGATTTCTTCTGCATCCAGTTGGGTGCTTGACTCTGGTTCTAGTGCTCATCTGTGCACTTCTATGCAGGGTCTTGAGGATAGCAGGAGGCTGAGGGATGGAGACATGATCCTACGCATTGGTAATGGAACAAGAGTTGCTGCAGTAGCCGTGGGAACATTCCCTCTTCGATTACCATCTAGTTTAGGCTTAGTTTTAAAAGACTGTTATTATGTCCCTACAGCTAGCAGGAATTTGATTTCTGTTTCATGTTTAGCACAAGAAGGTTATGTGATCACCTTCTTTAAGGACCATTGTAACATTCTTTATGAAAGAAATAAAATTGCAAATGGTTTCCTTGTTAATGGTCTTTATCAGTTGCATATTGATGTACCTATTTTAACTATCGAGCAAAACGTGAATGCCAAACGACCTAGGGATAGTCCAAACGATAGATATCTATGGCACCTGAGATTAGGTCATATAGTAGAAGATAGGATTAACAAATTGGAGAAAAATGGGCTATTGAGTCCATTGACTTTTGAGTCATATCCAACTTGTGAATCTTGTCTTCAAGGCAAAATGACTAAACTCCCTTTTATTGGACATGGGGAGAGGGCCACAGATCTCCTTGCCCTAGTACATACTGATGTGTGCGGCCCATTTGATGTGCCGGCTAGAGGCAATTTTGTCTACTTCATTACCTTTACTGATGATCTGTCTAGGTATGGGTATGTGTATCTTATGAGACATAAGTCTGAAGCTTTTGAAAAGTTCAAAGAATTCAGACATGAAGTAGAAAAACAAACTGGAAAACCCATTAAGGTTCTTCGATCAGATCGAGGAGGTGAATACCTTAGTTGGGAATTCCTAGACTATCTTAAGGAAAATGGCATAGTCTCTCAATGGACTCCACCAGGAACACCTCAACTCAACGGAGTTTCAGAATGGAGAAATCAGACTCTATTGGATATGGTTCGATCCATGATGAGCTTCACAGACCTCCCTGATTTCCTTTGGGGACATTCATTATTAACTTCAATTTATCTACTGAATAGGGTTCCCTCTAAAACCGTTCCTACCACACCGTATGAGATATGGCACGGTAAGAAACCAAGTCTGAGTCATCTCAGAATTTGGGGTTGTCCGGCTTATGTCAAAAGACAACAAGCGGACAAGTTAGAATTTAGGTCCTTCAAAGCTCGATTCATAGGATATCCTAAAGAGTCATTAGGATACTATTTCTACATTCCAGAAGACCACAATGTGATTGTGAGTCGACATGCCATATTTCTTGAAAAATAGTTTATTCAAGATAGTGGCATTGGAAAGCAGATTAAGCTTGATGAGAAAGTCTCACAAGTGGAAAGAGCTAAGGACCAAGTGGAACCAAATCAGGTTGAGCCAATAAGAACACTGCCTCCTCCACCTCGTAGATCGGAAAGAGTTTCCCGTCCCCCTGAAAGATACTTAGGTATTATTTCAGAGGACGTAGAGGAAATGTTCCTCACAGGTAATGGTGCTCATGGTGATGATCCCAAAACCTACAACGAGGCAATATCAGATATCGACTCTGAGAAATGGCTTGAGGAAATGAAGTCAGAGATCGACTCGATGCACTCAAACCAAGTTTGGACCTTGGTAGATCCACCAGAAGGTATAGTACCTATTGGGTGTAAATGGATCTTCAAGAGAAAGATTGGTGCAGATGGGAATGTGGAGACATTCAAGGCTAGACTGGTGGCAAAAGGTTATAGTCAACGTGAAGGCATTGACTATCAGGATACCTTTTCCCCGGTAGCTATGCTAAAATCCATCCGCACATTGCTTGCCGTTGTAGCCTATTTCGATTATGAAATATGGCAAATGGATGTGAAAACAACATTCCTAAATGGATATCTTGAGGAAGATATCTATATGGAACAACCGCCAGGTTTCACATCCAGTGATACTGATCACAAGGTTTGCAAGCTGTAAAGGTCCATATATGGACTTAAGCAAGCATCTCGGAGCTGGAACACTCGTTTTCAATGATGTGATCAAAAAGTTTGGTTTCATCAAAAATGAAGAGGAACCATGTGTTTTCAAAAGGGTCAGTGGGAGCACTGTTGTCTTCCTCGTATTGTACGTGGATGACATCCTCCTTATTGGGAATGATATTCCCATGTTGACATCAGTCAAGATGTGGTTGTCCAAGGAATTCTCCATGAAAGACCTAGCTGAAGCATCCTTTATTCTAGGAATTAAGGTCTATAGGGATAGACCGAATAGGATGCTAGGACTTTCATAGAAGATGTACATAGAGAAGTACTAAAGAGGTTTAGTATGGAAAACTCTAAGAGGGGATTAATACCCTTCAGACATGGTATTCATCTTTCCAAGAAGATGTGCCCCAGCACACCTGAGGAAATAGAACGCATGAGCAAGATCCCTTATGCTTCTGCAATAGGGAGCCTAATGTATGACATGTTGTGTACACGACCTGATATAGCCCATGCTGTGAGTGTCACAAGCAGATATCAGTCAAATTCAGGTGAAGAACACTGGACTTCTGTGAAATGCATCCTTAAGTACTTGAGAAGAACTAAGGATATGATGTTGGTCTTTGGTAATGGAGAACTCCAAGTTCAAGGATACACAGACTCGGACTTCATGTCTGATATAGATGATCGAAAGTCGACATCTGGAAGTCTGTTTGTGTGCAATGGTGGAGCTGTCAGCTGGAAGAGTTCCAAGCAAACTGTGATAGCAGATTCCACCATGGAAGAAGAATATATAGCTGCATCAGAGGCTACAAAGGAAGCATTCTGGTACAAGAAGTTTGCTGCAGAAATTGGAGCAATGCCATCAGATGCCATTCCTCTTTACTGCGACAACAATGGCGCCATAGCCCTTGCTAAGGAGCTGAGGTCTCACCAGAAGTCCAAGCACATTGAGCGGCGATATCATCTTATCCATGATTACCTTGAGAAAGGTTACGTTGAGGTCAAGAGAGTCAACTCCGCAGATAATGTGGCAGACCCACTTACAAAGCCGTTGGGACAACAGAAGATCGAAGCCCACCTTGAGAAGATGGACTTAGACTTGTAGCCAATTGGCTTTAGGACAAGTGGGAGATTGTTAGATATATGTGCCCTAGAAGCCAGAATTGGCTGACACTTGTAATACACATCTAGGGGCAAAATTGTAATTTTGACTATAATTAATAAAATGGGTTATTTTCTATCACACCTGTGTATTTAGTGTCTGTGATACATCCTTTGAGTTAATGGATAATGATAATTCATATTTTCAAGAGTTGAAAATTTAAGACATGAATAATCATTATTAACTCATAAACAGCTCCGACCATAGGATCATCACGAGGATGGTGATTGATCCGGAAGGTTGGTGTACGATCGCTTCTCTTTAGTAGATGAGTCTTGAGTCTACGGTGTGGAGACACCGGAGCGAAAGTATAGGTACTTGTTAGAGAATGAGGGCACTGAGCGTGACCACCTCGAGTAGTCATTAGGAAGTCTACCTTCTCATCAATGACTGACTCGATGCTGCAGTAGTGTGTCTGGTTCTTTGACCTGAGATGCATCGACAGTTCACCTTGAGGGTGTTATAGTTTGACTACACCATTACTCGGTCTCCTAGCCATATGGAACCCTGAGGTGTATGTTGGCTATAGCATGTTCATTGTAGGAACTGGATTGCATCAAGATGGGATCTTTCTACCTCGGTGGTAGAGGAGCAGCCCTATGATAATCATGAGAATCAAGTCCTGAAGCCCATGGCCATGATAGAGTGAAATAATAGAAAGAGTTTCTATTTAGATTTTCACATTGGACTCGAATCGAATGATTATATCATATGACAGAGACTAGGGTTTGACGAGTTTACCTTAACCCTAATCTAATCGGGGCTCAAGATAGAAGAACTTAATCACATAGGTAGCTGCACCAAGAGGTTCGCATTCAGCTCTGATGGGTTGCCACCATATACTGCTAGGTATCACTGGTGGATTTTGGGAGCAATTAGAATGATTTAGATGATCGATCATTCTAGCTGTTCGAATCAGAAGAGTTCTGATCCATCAAAAGGAGTTTCGATGATGTCTATGATAGAGATCATGACATATCCCATTACCATACAGAACTGAACCTAACTAACTGGGTCACACAAATAAGGGTTTGAATCTGGTGATCATCAATTGAACTGATCTAGTTCAATTGATCTGAATGAGATTCAATTAGGTTCAAGAAAATCGTGCTAGCACTCGATTGAACCTAACGTTCTTCTTTTACTATCACAAATAAGTTGTCCTGACTGAGCCAAAGGAGTTTGTGCTCAATCAGAGGCCTTCATATGGTCTAACTGGAAGTTGTCCAAGTTAGAGAAGGTTGTCTTATTTTATAAGACATGACCTGCCATTTTTGGTCACTTGCCATTTTTGGTCCTTTGACTTTGGTCAAAAGTTGACCTTTGACTGGTCAATTGTTGACCATAGACACTTTGACTTTTGTCCATGTGTCACGCACCTATTGGAGAACTGGTGGGGGCCTGTCCCCCTGCTAGAACCTGGCAAGGAGGAGGGCGCACGCCACCCTAGGCGTGTGCCCAAGTTGGAGGCGCCTTGGAGTCCTTGTTGGACAAGGACTCCACCTCCCTTTTGGATTCCAATCAGAGTTCTACTAAGAATCCAGTTTGACTGGTCTTAGGCGCCCTCTAAGGAGGAATCCAGGGGTCTCTATTCCAATCAATCAGATTTAGATCTGATTTCATAAAGGGTTGTGATTGGTTGAGAGGAAGAGGAGTTGGATCACGCTTAATCTATAAATAAGACCCTGCGCCTAACTCAGATGCTAACGAAATTCAATAGAGATTTCCCACGCCCCAAGGCTGCCTCTCCCCTCTTCCTCCATGCCTAAACTTCTCCTCCTCCTCTCCACGTCCAAAAGGGTTTTGGACTTAGGTTGGTACGTTCCAGATCAAAAGAAAGGTGATCAAAAGAAGAAGGTTGCACTGCTGCAAAAGGACGACTGCAGATCTTCAAAAGAGTTTTGAAGATCCTCCAAATTAGATTCAGATCTGATTTTTGGAGGTGTGATAGAGAAGAAGAGGATCTCCAGATCCAACCCGAGTGGATACCGGTAGAGGCCAGGCGCTTGCGTGGTTAGATCCAGAACCTTCCACTGCAATCAGGATCATCTACAGGGTAATCGGATTACCCAAATCAGGTTAATTAAATTTGATTTAATTTATCTTATTTTATTTTATTTATTAAAATAATAAGAATTAGATCTAAAACATATCAAGATCTGATTGGGATCAAGAAAAAAAATTTTGAAATATATCTCTTGATCTGATCAGATCTGGACGAACCTGGACCGAAAAATCAGGATTTTCCTTCAGACCTCTCCTCAATTATTTTTCATGCTCAAAAGCCTTTTCTCTCTCTAATCTTTTGAAGATAAAAATCTCACAAAAATGGAGAAGAAGGGCTCTCAAAGAAATCCTAAGAGAAGACTTTCTTCTCTTCTTCTTCTCACATTAGGATATGATCAGATCACATCCCAAAATAACCCACCATGCCCTAACTTCTTGGAGAATTAATTCACACACCCTCTCCCTCTATCTTTCAGATTTTTCTCATAGAAAAATTATTGAAAAAATAAGAAGAAAAACTATAAAAGAAAACCATAAGGGAAAATAATTTTTCTCTTACCTTTGTATCTTCTAGGCATCAACTTTTGATGTCAAGATCAAAGCATTTTCTTTAAGGATCATGGCACCCAAAGCCTCCCATGCCTCTTCCTCCTTTTCCTTTATTTTTTCATGATTTATTCTAGGTTTTACACGTCCAAAAAACTGAAAGGAGGCATCTTCCTTCTTATGTATATAAGACTAGGTCAAAAAACCTAGTCAAACAAGGAGTTGGATGCCACCTCCTAAAATTATGGCATGAAGACCATGAAGAGGTGCACAAAAGAGGAGGAAAAATTCATGGAAAGAATCTTAAAAAGTGGCGCACAAAAATGGGTGGGCGTGGGAAAGAAAAGTCAAAGAGAAGGGAAGAGTTTTAACAAATTAAAACTCCTCTAAAGTATGACTCATTCAAACAAACATTCAAATTTGACCAAGTCAAATTTAAATCCAAACTCTTCTGATTAAAGGGTGTGGAGGACACTCTCAGGAATGGAAAAAATTGATATAATTTTTTTGGAATTAATTGTGGGCGTGGGCTTTTAGGTGGCGCAAGGAAGGGAAGAGTCCTAGTCTCACTAGGACTCTCCTATTTTGACTAGGTCAAGATCATTTAAATTTAATTTAAAATAATTTTAAGTCAACCTAATTAATGAATAATTTTAATTTAATTAAGAGTCTAATTAAATTATATTTAACTATATTTAATTCAGATTTAATTTTAATCAAATTAGAAATTAGATGCACTTAAGTCCTAGTCGAATAGGGACTTGTTCTTCCTTGCAATTGGCTTATCCAATAAATCAATTAGACTTAATCAAATTAAATTTAAAATAATTTTAATTGAATCTAATTCAATTAGACTTGATCTCAGCTTGATTGCTCAATCAAATTAAGTTAATTAGCAATCTAATTGCTAATCGATCCTCCTGCAATACTTGCATTAGGTCAAACATCAATCATATTGATTGTTTGACATTAAAATGATTCTAAATCATCGATCAACCATTTGATCAGATTATAATCTCTTATATGTGTGACCCCATAGGTTTGAACCTAAGTTAGTAGCATGAAAACTAATTCTTGTACCAATCAAAATAATCATCTATCAATGATACTTGATGTTCGGATAGGTTGAATGTATACAAAGCAACATTCTTAGGACCCTGGCCTATGGTTACCATATAATTCATTTCTTTGATCAATAATTTTCAAGATGACTTTGAGTTAGCTATCGATGCTCATACAAATCATCCATATTGTATTTTAAAGTTTTCAAATTTTGTGACTCCTCACGAGGATTACCCAGGCCTAGATTTTGCTAAATTAAAACATAGTGAGACATTCGCTTCCTGAAGTTAATCAAAAATGGTCAATCCTATTTTGACTCATACACCAACTCTACAAGTACTTGACTGTATCCAGAAATCTTCCAAACCTGTATTAGAAATACAGAGAGTCTAGTACTAAAGTATAGTAAATTGCTTTTAAGTCACCATGATGATCTCTGATCGAAGAGACACTTATATCCATTGGCCTTAGCTAGCTACTCTTGATAGTAGAGTGCTACATTGATCACATTCTATGCAAATATACTCCTACATCTCATCTGGATGCCATACTAATGTCTCCATACCTCTTGATTATAGGGACAACCAACGCATATGACATACAATGACCTACTCTGGATAAGTTATCATCCTTGTTAATAACTTATCATTTGGTCATGAACAATTTAAGAACCATCCGATAAATCCTCTTTTATCAATTAAGTATGGTTCTAAGGACATCATCATAATTTAGGAGTACATTTAAGGAAGACAAAACTTTTATGATGAATTAGCCAAATAACTATTATTATTTAATAATTCACATGCTAATTCTAATCATCTACAACTTAGATGATTGGCTTTAGAATATATTTTCCAGTAGATGTACCCCTACATCTCACCTACATGCCATACTAGTGTCATTACATTTCTTAATTAAGAGGACAACTAATCTATATGGCACATAATGACCTACACTTAATAAACGTTATTGTCCTAGGTAATAATGTATCATTTGGTCACGAACAAATTTAAGAACTATATGATAAATTCTCTCTTTATTGAATCTAAATAGTCCTAAAAACTTCATTACAATATAGGAGTTTAAAAGATGATGTACACTTATGATAAAAAAGCTAAAATAAATTTTTTATTCATAATAAATTATTTATATTTACAAGATTAGCTCAACAATCAATAGGCTGATGATTGACTTTGGAACATATTTTCTAATAACTCTCACTTATCCTAAAGCCACTTGGTATAGTATCTTATATCCATCTTCGATTTATGATTATCAAACTTCTTTACTGCAAGGACTTTAGTAAATAGGTCAGCCAAGTTCTTCTTTTCATCGATTTTCTGAAGGTCAATGCATCTCGATCCATGATCTTTTGGATAAGATGGTAGTAGTGTAGAATATGTTTTGTTCGTTGATGTGCTTTAGGTTTCTTCGCTAGAGCAATGGCTCCAGTGCTATTGCAGTTGAGCAAAACTAGATTATTAAGGAAGGGTGCCACTTCGAGCTTGGTGATAAATATTTTCAGCCATACAGCTTTCTTTGCAGCATTGAATGCTGCAATGTACTCCACCTCACAAACTAAGTCGGCCACAGTATGCTATTTAGAACTCTTTCAGCAGATAGCTCTACCATTAAGGATAAACATATAACCCAACAAACTTTTGCTATCATCATGGTTAGAATGAAAATTAGAGTCTATAAATCCCATAAAATTTAAATATGACTCACCATAAACTACCCATTTGTTCTTAGTATTTCTCAAATACTTAATGATAGTTTTCACAATCTTCCAGTGGTTCTTTCCTAGATTAGATTAGTATCCACTCACTACCTCTAGTGAGTATGCCACATCTGATCTCGTATATATCATGGCATACATGAAAGAACCCACTGTCGAGGCATATGGTATTCTACTCATATGTCCTCTCTCTTGAGGTGTTGTCAAACTATTTCTCTTCGATAGAGAAATTTTATGGCCTATCAAAAGATAGCCTTTTTTAAAATTTTTCATGCTAAACTGCTTCAGCATAGTATCTATGTACGTGGATTGAGACAATCCAAGCAATCTCTTAGATCTATCCCTATAGATCTTCATCCTTAGGATGTAGGATGCTTCTCCCAAGTCCTTCATGGAGAATTGAGATGATAGCCAAACCTTTATTCCCTACAATGTAGGGATGTTATTCTCAATTAAAAGAATATCATCCATGTACAATATAAGAAACACCACCACTGAACCATTTCCCCACTTGTAGATGCACGACTCTTCTCCATTCTTAATGAAGCCATACGTTTTGACCATTTTATCAAAATGCATGTTCTAACATCGAGATGCCTGCTTCAATCCATAAATGGATCTCTAAAGTTTACATACTTTAGACTCATCTATGAATATGAACCCTTTAGGTTATATCATATAAACCTCTTCTTCCAACTTTTCATTTAGGAAAGCTATCTTCATATCCATCTGCCAGATCCTATAGTTCAGATGGACAGCTATTGCAAGTATAATCTGAATAAATTTGAGTATTACTATAGGAGAAAATATCTCATCGTAGTCAATACCATAACGTTGATGATACCTCTTGGTAACTAGATGGATTTTATAAGTCTCCACTTTTTCATCTATGGCCCTTTTTCTTTTGAAGGCCTATTTACACTAAATGGATTTAACACCTTCAAGTGGATCAACTAATATCCATACATCATTGACCTTCATGAACTCCATTTTAGATTTTATGATTTCAAGCCATTTCTCAGAATCAGATCTTTGCATTGCATTCATATAGGTTATCGGATCCTTATCGTTCTCATCGAGTTCAATAGGATCATTATTCCGGACCATGAAATCATAGTATCTATCCAACTGATACGGTACTCTACCGGATCATCTTAAGGATGCAGGTACATTAGGCTCTAGATTTAACCTAATCAAATCTAATTCAGGTTCAACTAATTATATTAGATTTTTTACTTATCAAACTTCCTCAAGTTTGTCCTTAGAGGCAACAATTTCTTCACTAAAGAACTTCTTTTCTAAAAGGATTGCTTTAAGGTTAACAAACATTTTTTGTTCATCAGCAAGATAGAAATAATATCCTTTAGTTTTTTTTGGGTATCTTATAAATATGCACTTGTTAGACCAAGGTCCAAGCTTGTTTGTCATTAAATGTTTGATATAAGCCAGACACCTCCAAATTCTAAAGTGTGAGAGTACTGGCTTATGCCTTGTCCATATCTCATATGGTGTTTTAGCTATAAACTTACTCAAAATCCTATTTAAAAGTTAACAAACCAATTCTAGCACATATCCCCAAAAGAAGATCAGTAGACTAGTAAAACTCATCATGGAATGGATCATGTCTAACAGGATCCAATTTCTTCTTTTAGACACACTATTATGCTATGGTGTCCCTAGAGGAGTCCATTAGGAGAGAATTCCATTCTCTCCTAGATATGTAAGAAACTCACTAGAAAGATATTCACCCCCTCGTCAGATCAAAGAGTTTTAATACTATTTTTAGTTTATTTTTCTACCTCATTATGGAATCATTTGAATATTTTAAATGAATTTAACTTGTGTTTCATCAAGTAGATGTATCCATATTTAGATAGGTCATCTATAAAAGTAATGAAGTAAAAATATCCACCTCTAGTATTTGTGCTCATAGATCCACAGACATAAGTATGTACTAGACCAAGAAGCTTAGTGGCTCTCTCATCTTTTCTAGTAAAAGATAACTTGATCATTTTTTTAAGAAGATAGAACTCAGTGTAGAAGTGATTCAGAATCACCAATTTTGAGGATTCTCTCTTGAGTCAACCTATTTATTCTGTTCTTATTAATATGACCTAATCTATATTGCCCAAGATAGATTTTATATACATTATCTATTTTAAGATGTTTGCCAATAGAGTAGACCATATTAACAGGTTGTGATAAAAAGTAAATTCCATTATTCAAATATCCAGTAAAGATAGTAACATCATTAAAAATGGCATTACATAAATTTCTTTTTATTAAAATTTTATAATTATATTTGGCCAAAAGGCCTATAAAAATGATGTTCAATAAAAAGCTAGGACAAAAGTGACATTCACTAAAAACAATAGTATGAGAATTGAATACAAGCTTTATGATTTTTGATGCTAGAAGTGGAACTAATCTTCCATCTTCAACATTCAAGAATCACTCATCTTTTTCAAATCTTCTACTGGCCTGTAGACCCTACAATGAATTGCAAATGGTAAGAGCTTTCAGTATCTAATATCTAGTCAGTAGTATCATAAATTAAGAAATTACAAGAAGTTATCATATAAATACCTTGCTCAGGAATAGTTTGCTTCTTTCTCAACCTATTCAGATCTAGGAAGGCAATGTACTGAGGATAGTTTCTCTTCCAATGCCTTTGTTGCTTATAATAGAAGCACTCTGCTTGACTCTTATCATACTTGGGTTTCTTTATTTGACTCTACACAGATATCCCAGTATGCTCCCACACCTTCTTGTTCTTCTTCTTCTTGTTCTGCTTTCATTTCTTAAAGGATCAACAACTAAAAGAAGACCCTCCCACTATATTTATCGACTCCTTGTAGAGCTGGTGATCCTTTTTAAAATTCTGAAGCAACCCTAGCAAACTATGGTAGTTGACTTCAGGCTTTGTCATTCTAAAATGAGTAAGAAAGGGAAGGAAGGACTTAGGCCAATAGTTCATAATAGCATCTTTCCTAAGTTTCTCATGCAAGAAAAAGCTGAGCTTGCTTAGGTGCTCAACCATCTTAATTATGTACAATACATGATCAGTGACTGATGCCCCATCCCTAATCTGGGCATTGAAGATGGCACAACTACTCTTGTGCCTCTCAATATCGTCGGGAGTGTCAAAAGATTCGTTCAATATTTGAAGCATGTCTTCTAGCTAGGCAGACTCGAACCTACGACTAAACTTATCGCTTATAGCTACCAGCATAATGCAACAAACCATAGTTTGATCATTGAGCCACATACGCTAAGTGTCTCGAACCGTGCCATGCGCGTTCGGAGCTAGCTTCTTAGATGCTGAAACTTTCAGAATGTACAAAATTTTCTCATGCTCTAAAATAATCTTCAACTTTCGATACCAGCTACTAAAGTTAGATCCCATTAACTTATCATTATCCAATAATGAATGGAGCAACAAGATAGTGGGAATAACTATATAAAAGGAAACCAAAACCTAATTAGTATATGATTTATTAAGTCTAAAAATTTAGACTTTAGTCAAAAGGTTCTTCCACTATTTATGAGGATTTATGGTGCTCCCAAGCCTTGGGAAGCCATAGGAGGAGCTAGGGTGTTGGCTCCAGGGAGATTAGGATAGGTATGGTCCTAGAGCTAGGAGTTGTTTTAGGATGGAGGTGGTGTTTAGCCCTCCACGGGCTCAAGGTCTAGGTGTTGAGATTCTTGAGGGCCTTGGTTGGTTCTTTGGAAACCTGGGACATAAGATGGAGCAAGAAACCAAAGTCGGAGCATGAAGACTGTAGAAAAAAACTTTTCTATAGGTTAGCCAGTTTAGTCCAGGATTGGGTTGGCTAAGTCTTAGAGGATAGGCCAAATAAAAAGATATGTTTTGGGACTGTAGGAATGGCAAACAATTGGATCAGCTCAGTTTGAAATTAAGCCAATCCTATCTCAGATTAGCCAGCTCAGTGTTGAGACTAAACTAACCTAGTGCACAGGCAGAGCTACATAGAGCATCTATTTGAGACTAGGATAGGAACTTATCCTAAAAATCTTAAGGCTTGGTTTGAGAGGTCTTAGGGGGGCTACCTCATGTATGGGTCGGGTTTAGGTCTAGAGGATGAGAGCATGGAAGACATGGGTGTACATGGGCTTGGTGAGTGCTTTCATGGATTGGCTTAGCTAGAAAAATTTTTGGTCTAGCTTAATGGCTATGTATAAATACATAGGTTGTATTAGAATTTTTAAGAGAGCAATTAATACAGATCTTTTCCTCCTCAATCTCTCTTCTCTCTAGTGTTGTTGCCCTAGGTTCTTGAAGAAGCTCGAGAGAGAGGGGATGCCTTCCTCAAGCCTAAGGAGGGAGGTGCCCCAGCATAGATCTAGGTGACGATCTATGGTATGCTATCCTTAGAGAATATCAAAGATCTCTCCATATCCATGCTAAAGATTAGGGGCTTCCATAATATGGTATCAAGGCTTATGATGTTAGGAGGATTGGCGTTCGAGCAATATCATAGTTCCTAATAATTTGTATCAGAGTTAGGTAATTCTATGGTGTTGCGCCAACATTTAGTATTAGAGTCTGATGGTGTGCAGAAGAGAAGGAGAAGTCATACAAGATGAAATTAGGAATCTACACAAGTATTCCACGGTATATCTCAGATCTACCTTTGTTATTGCTGTGGTTTGGCCGACTGGGAGCAGTAGGTTGAAGGTAGAGGTTGAGAGGATTAAAGAAATAGATTTTTCTAAGGTGAAAGGTTTGGGTGCATGATTTGCTAGTCGATTTTGGAGGAAAGGTCGTGATGTATGATAGGTGACAGGCAGGGAGCACTGGAGTGTTGCAGTAGTACTTTTCTAAAGATGCAAGGCTAAGAGAGGCTCGATGGTGCAGCAACTAAAGAAGGTATCTCAATAGAAAGCATCAGGATTCTCTATAAAGATGGACAGTGTAGGGCAGTTGATGGTTGAAGAGAGATTTTCTAAGGGATAATAGTTGAAGAAGGCTAAAGAAGTGACTATACGTCCTTCGATTGTAGGAAGGTAGGAAAGTAGTCGGGGATGTATTCAATGGTTTGACTAGAGCATAGATTTACAGAGCCTTCGGGGTAATACAGATAGATGATCCCTAGAGGTCCAGTAAGTTAGGGCTGGGCGTTTGTAGAGTGGTGTAAGGATGAGTCAAGGAGTACTGGAGTGCTATAGTAGCACTTTCCTGGAGGTACAAGGTTAAGAGAGTCTCAGCGGTGTAGCAACTGAGGGAGGTATCTCAGTAGAGAGTGTTAGGGGCACCTCAAGGAGACCTGAAGCAGGTCTCAGGGAGAGCCAGAAGTTCTCAGGGAGTGCCAGGAGGTCTCAGGCAGTCGAGAGTGTCCTAGATCAGGTTTCTTCTGTAGGTGCATCGGAGAGAGTTGCGGTTCTAGTGGAGGATGGTTGTGTATAGCAAGAGAGGACCTAGATACCTATGAGAAGGTGGTGTCGAGATGAGGTAGGGAGCACCGGAGTATTGTAGTAGTGCTTTCCTAGAGGCACGAGGTTGAGAGAGGTTCAGCAGTATAACAGTTAAGGGAGGTATCTCGACAGTGAGTGTCAGGAGGCATCTCAAAGAGACCGGGAGCAGATCTCAGGGAGAGCCAGGGAGTCTCAGGAGTCTTAGAATAAGATAGGTGGGTCTGAGCCCAGGATATGATTTGAGCTATAGTTTCTTTGAGTGCAATTGAAGCGATGCTGGTGTAGGGGCAGAAGAGGAGAAGGCTAGGGTGAAATTTTCTAGGGTTCAGTTACTGGATTCAAAAGAGTTGGATAAGCTCTTGCATTTTAAAGGTGCCCACGGGTTGCTGAGATATCCGAGATGACATCAAAGAGGGCCATGGAGTGTGGAGGGTTCGAAGGGACAGTGATGGTGTTCGAGGTATAGTAGCAGGCTCAGCAATGCAGCATTGGATAGTTGACCTCGAGGGACTCAGGTATAGAGTTAGCTTCTATGGCATCAGATGGACTTCGATTTTAGGCGGAGCACTAGAGAGGCGGCTTCACAGGTGGAGCTTTGGAGTGGTGGCTTCACAGGTGGAGAGAAAATGAGTTCAGAGCAACGGGGTGCAGGAGGATCAATATCCTAGCACTAGCACTGGTGATGCATAGTTTTAGGTGGAGCGGCACATGTAAGTTGGACAGACATAGTTCTGAGAAGATCGTGTCAGATGGTACAGCATATGCTAGTGCAGGAATGCTGTAGGTTCTCCAGTAAAGTCTAGGGAAGGTGATGCAGCTACTAAGCAGAAGGTATCCTACAATCTAGGATGGTACTGAGAAGCAAGCCAAAACTTCAACTATAGAGGCGATAATCCCAAAGGCCTCAAGGATGTATAGTAGCTGAAGAGGATTGGCGATGGTGATGTTTGCATAAGGGGCTGTCAGGGTGCACAGCGACAGCAAGATCATATAGGAGAGCATTGGCAAGGGTTTGCCAAGGCTTGAGAGCACCAAGGTGGAGATTGTGAGGATTTATGGTGCTCTCAAGCCTTGGAAAGCCATGGGAGGAATCGGGGGTTGGCTCCAGAGAGACTAGGATAGGTGTGGTCCTAGGGCTAGAATAGGAGTTGTCTTAGGATGGAGGCGGTGTTTAGCCCTCCATGAACTCAAGGCCCAGATGTTGAGGGCCTTGAGAGGTTTGGTTGGTATTTCAAAGATCTGGAACACCAGATGGAGCAAGGAACTAAAGTCGGAGCATGAAGACTATAGGAAAGGACTTTTCTACAGGTTAGTCTGCTTAGTCCAGGACTGGGTCAGCTAAGTCTTAGAGGATAGGCCAAACAGAAAGATGCATTTTAGAACTGCAAGCATGGCATACAATTGGGTCGGCTCCCGACCCAATCTCCGGTTAGCCGGCTTAGTGTTGAGACTAAACCAGCTCAATGCATGGGCAGAGCTAAGCGAAGCATCTATTTAGGACTAGGATAGGAACTTATCCTAGGGACCTTAAGGCTTGGTTTGAGAGGTCGTAAGGAGGCTAACTCATGTATGGATCAGATTTAGATCCAAGGGATGAGAGCATAGGAGACATGAGTGTACATGGGCTCGGTGAGTGCTTTCATGTATTAGGTTAGCCAGGAAAGTTTTAGGTCTGGCCTAATGCTATGTATAAATACATAGATTGTATTAGAATTTTTAAGAGAGCAATCAATATAGATCTTTTCTTCCTTAATCTCTCTTCTGTCTAGTGTTGTTGCCTTAGGTTCTTGAAGAAGCCCTAGAGAGAGGGGGCTCCTCCCTCAAGCCCAAGGAGGGAGGCATCCTAGCATAGATCTAGGTGATGATCTATGGTATACTGCTCTTAGAGAACATCAAAGATCTCTCCATATCCCACAACATGGTATCAGTGCTTGTGATGTCAGTAGGATTGGTGTTCAAGCGATATCATGGTTCCTAACACTATTTTATATGAACTGGTTGCTTCTACCTCTAATTGGAGGAATTACTCTAATTTCTTAGTGGGTACTAAAATCTACACAGACTGCACATAAATTTGACTTTAGTCGGTCAATTCATGTGCATCTATGGATATGTTCTTAACCAATTATTTTTCTAAACAACTTCTAGTAATTTAATTTTTTCCTAGAAGCTTAATCAGTAGGCTTTGGCCTCCACTAAAAAGTTTCAGTTAGGTCCAATCATTAAAATGACTATATTTAGTCTATCTAACCAATGAATGATTAAGTCTAACTTTGGTTGGTCAATCTAACCATCATTTAGAGAGACACGATCAAATAATCATATTATGAATGATAATTTCAATAGTCGATAAGCACCCGGCCTTTGGGCCTCCCATGATTATCAAACTAGTGGACCCATTATCACTCAACTTAATGGGAGGTTATGATTTAATTATCACTATAACTATTTCATTTTAAAAATCTAATAATTTTAGAGGATTTGGTTAACTCATTTATGAAAAGAGAGAAGACTAACCAGCTAATCATGATCCTCTCACTAACTTCACCAAATTAGATTAATGGAGACCATAGATAAACTGGTCTAGGGGCACCTAAATCAGTCACATTGATTTACCTAGTTGACATGGGTTAGCTTGAGTTATCAAGTGATCTAATTAAAATATAAATTTATCAAGAAGGCTAGTAAGTGAGATCAGTGGGAGAGATATGCAATTAACTTATCAAAGACCAAATCAATGCGAGTAGCTTCAATTAAAAACCATCACTCTAAACTACCAGCTTACCTTAAACACTAACTAATTAATTAGTTTTGATTGGATCTGCCTAACAATCCAAGCTAAACCACTTAGCCAAGAATCAAGTCTATTTAGTTCTTGCTAAAGACAAAGACTTGATCAACTACAACTATTGTAATTGATCTAGAGTGTCTTTGACCTAATCTAAGATAGCACTTGATTAGATTTAGTCAATTACTCTAGTTAAGTCCATTTTTTAATCTAACCTTAGTGTTGACCTAAAAATTGATTTTGATGATGATAAAGAGTTTTTAGTATGATTTATTATGTTACTAATATTATTTTTGAGTAGTTTAAGTTTGAAGTGCTCACAATGCTCTAAGTGACTTTCGTCAATTAAATGGAGTACCATAAATCAAGAGGCCTTCGAAGAAAATCTAGACCTGATATATGCTGAAAAAGATGATTAATGAGAGTTAAATCAAGTTTAGAATGCAAGTCTAGCCTGCAAATGATTTAGGAAAAGAAAGGCTGCTAAAACCTCATGGCATGCTTGGCATGCAGTCTTAGTCGACTAAGACAAGGGTTAGTCAAGTAAGTCTCAGAGGATAATTGAAGATAGAAAGCATAAAAAGATCAAATTTTAAGATTCAAGGGACTTGGTTAACTAAGTTAGAAAGTTAGTCGACTCAGTCTCAGAGAACAATAATAGAATAGAAAGATAGATTTTTATGCTTTATCCACTTAGTAGATTAAGTCAGATTGAGTATACTAAGACTTAGTCAACTAAGAGAAAGTTGACTAAGTTCACTGTAATGGCTAGTTTCTTTCAGAACTATACTTTTTGAGCCCCAACATTTTTCTATTGGCTAAATTTTTATTTCTAACGACTAGGACATTAAATGGAGCCTCTTCAGGAAAAAGTTTTGAAATATAAAAGAAACATTTAAGAACTTGAAGATGGGCTTTTGAAGAGATTATTGAGCATCATTGAGAAAGCAAAAGGAGTAAGCTGAAAAAAAAAGAGAATGAGTTATTTTCAGAGTTACTCTTTATTCTTCTACTACAAATTATTCTTAAGCAAGTGACAACAAGAGTAAATTGAAGTGAGAAAGTAATCAAGTCAAGAATCAAGGAGCCTTATCATCACTCAAGCATTCAAAAAGTCAAGCATTGAACTATTATTATTTGGACTTCTTTTGATTCTTCAAAGAGTTTTATTTTTCTAAACTTAATCTTTTGTGTTCATTTTTTGATTTATTATATTTCAAGTTTCTTGGGGTGAGAAACATGGATTGGTCCAAGCCTAGAGTTGGACATTTGTACTGGTTTGATTGATGAGCCAAGGTTAAAACTAATTAGGGTTGATTGTTAGCCCGGAGAAAAATAATCACCTATAAGATTTTGGTTGGTGATCCATGGAAAACCAATTAGGTTGATTATGAGTCCGAAAAATAATCGGTGTAAAGATTGTAGTTGGTGAGCCTAGGTTAAAACCAACTAAGTTAGATTGTGAATCCAAAAAAAATAATCGAACTATAATCAAATGAGTGATTATAGTTAAATTTTTAAGTGGTATACTTGGGGAGTGGACATACGTATTGAGTTTAGCACCGAACCACTATAAAATTTGCATGTTTGTGCTTGTGCTTATTGTTATTATTTTTTACATCTTTTATTTTTTATTATCCTTTACGTTCAAGACTATATTATTTATTATGCACACATCACTTAGTTTAAATCATTCAAATATGTATATTAGTCATTTAGTTTTTGAAATACCCAATTCACCTTCTCTCTTAGGTAGCCATATCTTGTTAACAATTGGTATCAGAGTAGGTGCTCTATTATTGGTTATTGACCTAATGGTCATGAGCGAAAGAAATTGGCAACACAAAATGAAATCTCTTTTTAATGAAGGTCATTCCATAGATAGACCTCCATTTTTTAATGGCTCAAACTTTACTTATTAGTGATGGAAAATATGCAGGGTTTCATGAATGAATTTCAAAACTTTTTTGAAATGTAGCATAGTAGAAGTTGAAAATTAAACCATTTAATCTATAGATGCATGTAATCAAATTACTACACCCTACATCTAGGATCTATAATATGTCATATTATATTTTAAATCAAAAAATAAATATTTTAGTATTGATCAAATCAATATCCTAGATCTAGAATGATTTTAGATCTAAAATCTAGATCATATCTAGGTGAGAGAAAAGATCAAATCTCTTACCTTAGCTTGGGTCAAGAACTTCGTGGTTGATTTTTGTTATTTTCTTTGAAGCGGCATATGCATTCGGCCTCTACAGGTGATCCACATGAGGTTGCAACAAAATTGGAGGTTCGTCGAATGAAAATCAACTCGAAGTTTTAGCTTCTCGTGGATCCCTCTGGATGGTTAATCTAAAATTTATTCTTTGGATCTCTTAGATATTCTAAGAGATGAAGAATAAGAAGAGAAATAGGAGAGAAATATAATCTTTGGATCTTCCAAAATTTAAAAATTAAATAATTAAGAAAGATCCAAAGAAAAGATACATCTTCTTTTTTCAGGACATCAACCATTGATATCCTAAATGGATCTTCATATCTGGACAACGGGAGACCTTCTCCTCTAAAAAATTTCTACACTTTTAGATCTCTTCCACTCTAATTTTTCTCATAGAAAAATCATATCAAAATTGAGAAGAAAGGATTCTCAAAAGAATCCTAAGAGAAGACAATCTTCTCTTCACTTTCCTCTCATCAGAACATGATCAAATCATGTCCAAAAGAGACCATGATGCCCCAACTCCTTAGAGCATCCATTCCCACACCCTCTTCCTCTATCTCTCAGATTTTTATCACATAAAAATCATAAAGAAAAATAATAAAGTAAACCATGAAAGAAAATAATGAGAGAAAACATTTTCTCTTATCTTTGTCTTCATCAAGAAATGAACTTTTCATGTCTTAATGAAGACTTTTCCTCCATGGATGTAGTTGCCCAAAAACTCCATGCCCTCCCTTCTTTTCTTCTACCTTTCCACATAGAATCTCAGAATTTTTTATGCCTCCCAAAGATTAGAATGTGGCATCCAAGAAAATAGGAAGACTTGGTCAAATTGACCTAGTCAAACAAGAAAACAATAGAAGAGTTTGGGGGCATCCAACTCTTGGATGCCTCCCCATACCCCTTGTGGTGCATGGAGAAAAGAAAACTTTGCCTAAGAGGAGAAAAAATTGGCCACCAAAATTTAAGGTTGAAGTGGGTTATTTTCCAAAGAGAGAGGAAGAGAGTTTTAACAAAATAAAACTCTTCTTAAGTTTGACTCATTCAAACAAACTACCAATTTTGACCAAGTCAAATTTAAATCTAAATTTACTAGGATGTGGGGAATGAGAAAACAATCTTAGGCATGGGAAAAGTCACATAATTTTTTTGGAATTAATTAGTGGGCATGGAGATCATTGGCGCAAGGAAGGAAGAGTCCTAGTCTACTAGGACTCTCCTATTTTGACTAGGTCAAACTAATTTTAAATCTAATTAAAATAGGATTAGTACAAGCCTAATTATGGATGATACTAGTTCAACTAGAAATCCAGTTAAGTTAGGTTTAAATCATATTTAAATCTGATTTAAATTCTAACTCAATTACAAATTAGGTGTACTCAAATCCTAGTCCAACTAGAAATTAATTTTTTTTGCAATTGGCTTATGCAATAAATAAATAAAACTTAATCTAATTAAGTTCAAACCAATTCTAATTGAATCTAATTCAATTAGACTTGATCTCAACCGATCGCTCAATCAAATTGAGCCAATTAACTGATAGGATTGGTGCATAGGGCGAAAGCATGGATTTCAAAGCAAAATTATGAAATCATACAAACCAAATCCGAAACCTAGGACCACCTTATTAATAATTAAATTATATAATATATATTTGTAATACAAAAGAAAGTATTAGAACATACCTCTTATCACTAAACCTCTTATCTCCAACATTGATCCACACGGAGACTTGATCAAGACACTAGCACCTCTGATTTATATAATTAAAATTTTAATAATAATAACTTTAATTAAAAGCAAGATCTTTCTTAGCCTTTATGTCACCTTCCTTGCCTCTCCTTACCTTTCTTTCTTTTTTCTTGTCTTCTTAATTTTTCTTCCTAATCTCTTTATCTTAAGATGACTTCTAATCCTTATAAGAACAAGATCTAGATAAGAGAAGGGAAGAAAAAAGAAATTGGATAATAGAAAATACTTGTAAGAAAGAAAGATAATTTACACTACTCCCAGACTCTTGGTGTACACCCTTATTTATAATGTACGTAAGGGTGCCAACACATTTTCTCGCACCCTTTTAAAAAATTATCTCATGTCCCATTAGCCAAGCTCATGCCTCATCAGATAATAACATCATGTAGACTTAGTCCAAGAGGTGCCTTAAAGCAGAAGGACTCTCGGACTAATTCTACGTAAGTTATTTATGAAGAGTTGCGGGCTTTCATTCTTGGTGCCATCATTTTCATCCATTAGATCAGATAAAACGGCCATCCAATGGCTTTAAAATGGGATGCCCATTTAGCAAGAAGGCATGGAGATAAACTTTGAGTAGTCAAAGTCCCAAGAAACTTTGACTTGGTCCAAGAGGCATCAAGGATAAGAGGGCGGCAAGAAGTCTTAGGCGGCAAGTATTCCTAGGTGACAAAGAGTCCCTTCTCAAAACAATACTGGAGTATTTCATCTGTAGAAGGACTCTTTTGCGCACCATATCTGATGTCCATGACTATTTAAAAAAATTTACGTGACATAACAAATGGAAAAAGTCAAAGAAAGTAGGCACCAACTAAATCCCTTGCGCCAAAAATATTTTGCGCATGAAAGACTTCCCATGCGCAAGAGAGACTCTCTGGTGCATGGGATTCTAGAATGTGGCATCCTAACTGAAGCCCAATCAGTCTAGATTAATCCAATTCAAGACCAAATTATATTTGGCTCAAATCGGACCTTAATTAACCCAAATCAGAAGTAGATTTGAATCCAATTCAAATCTAGGTGCTAGGGTTTGCTACATGTGCTAGCATGTTCATCTTGCAAACATGGTCTAATCCAATTAGATTCTTAATCAATTCTCTTTGTGTATGACCCATTGGATTCCACATCTAGCCAGCAGTGGGTCTGGGTGTGATTTAACCTAATCAAGTTAGAACTCAACTAAACCGATTTAGGTCAAAACTAGCCAACCCAATTTGACTTAATTTAGAACACTTTCTAATTTAATGATCAAATTAAAATTTTAATTTGATCGAACCCACAAGACATGATTGATATTTAGTAACATATTGTGACTTTTCGAAAGATGTAAACTT
This sequence comes from Cocos nucifera, assembly GCA_006176705.1. Taxonomy (NCBI): domain Eukaryota; kingdom Viridiplantae; phylum Streptophyta; class Magnoliopsida; order Arecales; family Arecaceae; genus Cocos; species Cocos nucifera. The sequence goes on along the minus strand of QRFJ01002933.1, from coordinate 108,482 downwards.
TTGATGAAAATACCAAAAATATCCTTTAGTGAAAATTACCATGCAACAAGGTCCTTCGATCTCCCTGCATCTTGAATATGACTCTGGGTATGGAAATATGTCAATCCTAATATCTTATTCATTTCTCTTTCAATCTTATGATGATGATTCATTTAATGAAACATTAGAAATCATTTCTAATTTTCATCATGCTTTGATCAAAGACTTCCTGAATCATCATTTATTTGAAGCAAGTAGGATGCTATTTCCTCTTACCAAGAGTGATCGATTCCATGTTAACCTACTCACAACCTTCATATATAATCTACCATATCCAGATCATCCCGTATATGATTGAGTCATGAATGAGTATAAATCAAAATATGGATTCATGTATATAAGATTTTATGGTAGTTTCAGGTCAAAGGATTATATGCACAATTCTACTATGAGAACCATCTATTGACATGTAGATAAGACTCCATTAGATATTCTCAACTTGGATTAATTCAGTGAACTTATTATCTAATAAGCACCCACATCTTTGTATTAGTGTCATACACAAGTGATTGTGAGATCAATCACCTTCTCAATTGAGCATATAAAAGATGTGTTAGTCTTACCGAAAATATTGATCTCCAACTCAATGTTCCATCGACTAGGAATATTTAATTTAGGATTTTAAGATTTTAGATTTCACTGGTATGATCTCATCATAATCCTAAAATCATAGCCTTAATTTTTGGGGTTCATCGTAATCTTAAATAAATAATAAGATACTGCATATTATGAAATAATGCCTTTATTTATTTTAAAATGTCATTACATGAGTTTGGAAGATTAAGAACAGCCCAAAAATTGATTGGCTTGAGGGCATAATCCTTTCAATCTCCCACTTGCACTAAAGCCAATCACCCTTAAATTTTGATCCCATACAATCAAGGTGATGATCAAACAATTACAGTGGTAAAGCCTTAGTGAATGGGTCTGCTATGTTGTTCTTTGTGTCAACTCGTTCTATAACTACATCTTGTCTTTCAATAATTTCACGAATGAGATGGAAGCATCTCAGAATGTGTTTGGATTTATGACGAGACCTTGGTTCCTTTGCTTGAGCAACAGCTCCAGTATTATCATGGTAAAATGGTACTGGATTCTTAATTTCAGGAATAACACCCAATTCAGTGATGAACTTCTTCATCCAGATAGCTTCCTTAGCGGCTTCACTTATAGCTATGTATTTTGCTTCAGTGGTTGAGTCAGCTACAGTTGGCTACTTAGTACTCTTCCAACTCATTGCTCTATCGTTCAAAGTAAAAACATACCCTAAAATGGATTTGCTATCATCTGGGTCTGATTGAAAATTAGAGTCAGAATATACTTCTAGTTTAAGATCAGAACCACCATATACTAGAAAAATATCTTTAGTCCTTCTCAAGTACTTAAGAATATTTTTTACAGCTTTCCAATGATCCTCTCCTGGATGAGCTTGAAATCTACTTGCAATGCCTAAAGCATAAGCAACATCAGGCCTTGTAGATAACATGGCGTACATTATCGATTCAACAGCCGAAGCATAAGGAATAGAACTCATTCTATTTCTCTCTTTAGGTGTCTTTGGAGAAATCTTTTTAGAGAGATGTATGCCTTGACTCATGGATAAGTAACCTCTTTTACTCCCATCCATACTGAATCTTTTCAGTATTAAGTCAATGTACCTAGATTGGGACAAGCCTAGCATCCTCTTAGATCTATCTCTATAGATCTTTATTCCTAGTATATAGGATGCTTCTCCCAAATCTTTCATGAAAAACTTATTTGATAGCCATAATTTGACTGATTGCAACATTGGGATATCATTCCCAATGAGGAGTATGTCATCTACATATAGAACCAAGAAGACTATGGTTCTCCCACTAGTTTTCTTGTACACACATGGTTCATCCACATTCTTGATAAAACCAAACTCTTTTATTGTTACATCAAAATGGATGTTCCAACTCCTTGATGCTTGCTTTAATCCATAAATGGATCTCTTAAGCTTGCATAACTGATTTGGTCTCTCATTTGACTTAAATCCCTCTAGCTGTGACATATAGACCTCCTCCTCAAGGAAACCATTAAGGAAGACGGTCTTCACATCCATTTGCCATATGTCATAATCGTGGTATGCTGCTATGGCAAGCATAATCCGAATAGATTTGAGCATGGCAACAGGTGAAAATATTTCATCATAATCAATCCTCTATTTTTGCCTAAAACCTTTAGCCATCAATCTGACCTTATAAGTTTCAATTTGACCATCTACTCCAATCTTTTTCTTAAAAATCCATTTGCATCCAATAGGAGTTTTATTCTCTAGTGCATCCACCAAAGTCCATACTTTGTTGGTGTGCATGGATTCCATTTCGGATTGCATGGCAACCAGCCATTTGTAAGAGTCCTTACTTTTGATTACTTTCGTATAGGTCAGAGGTTTATCATTCTCAATAACTTGGGCTTCATTGTTCTCAATAATGAACCCATACCTCACAGGTGTATGTCATACTCTTTCAGACCTATGGATAGGAATTATGTGTTCTGATTCTTTTATGTGAATATTTGGTTGAGAAATTTCTATTTGTTTTTCTTGAACTTCACTAAGTTCAATATTTCTGCCACTGCCCTTTTCTAGGATAAATTCCTTTTCCATGAAAGTGGCATGCCTACTTACAAATATCTTTTGTTCGGTAGGATGGTAGAATAAATATCCTATACTATTTCTAGGATATTTGATAAATAGACATCTGTCTGATCTAGCATCAAGCTTATGTCCAAAATTTCTTTTGACATATGCTGGACAATCCCATATCTTAAAATACTTAAGATTGGGTTTCTTACTTCTCCATATCTCATATGGAGTACTAGACAAAGATTTAGAAGGTACACTATTCAAGATATAAATTACGATCTCCAAGGCATGACTCCAGAAGAAAATAGGTAATTCAGTGAAGCACATCATGGATCATACCATATCTAATAAGGTATGATTTTTTCTTTTGGCTACACCATTTAATTACAGTGTATAAGGAGGTATCCATTCAGAGAGAATCTCTTTTACTTTAAGATAGTCTAGAAACTTACTAGATAAATATTCTCCTCCCCGATCAGATCGAAGAATTTTTATACATTGTCCAGTTTGTTTTTCGACCATACTTTGATACTCTTTGAATTTATCAAAGACTTCTGATTTGTGTTTCATAAGATACACATATCTAAACCTAGATAAATCATTAGTAAATGTTATAAAATAAGAGTATCCTTCTCTAGCTTGAGTTGTAATAGGACCACATACATCAGTATGTACAAGTCTTAATAATTCTTTGATCTTTTCTTTATGTCCACTAAATGGATTCTTAGTCATTTTACCCATGAGACATGATTCACAAGTTCTTAATGATTCATAATCAAAAAGATCAAAGAACTTTTCTTTGTATAACTTGTTAATTCTAGCCTCACTAATATGACCTAATCGATAATGCTAAAATAAAGTATTATTTATGTCATCTCTCTTACATTTTCTATTTTCATCAATATGAAATATATTATCATCCAAACATAAAGTCAACAAACCATTGCTAGATATGCCAAAAGAAATATTTTCATTAGAATATTTGATCGAGCAACCTTCGCTCGTTACATTAAGACTATAACCTTGTTTTAATAAGAAGGGTATAGATATAATATTTCTAATGATCTTAGGGTATATAATAATAATAATTTGTAAGCTTTAAGATCTACCCATAAGGTAACTTCAATATACTTGTCCCTACAGCTTCTACTTGGATAGACTCTCCTCTAGCGCCATAGAGCTTGAAGTCACCTTTCTTTAAACTCTTAATTTTCTACAGCCCCTATAAATATTTACAGATATGAAAACCATAATTGGTATCAAATACCCAAGAATTTAAAATGAAAGAATTTAATGATAATATAGCATGTATCTCATACATATCTTTTGGTGTATTATTTGCACCAGACTTCATAGTTGCAAGGTAAGCCTTGCAATTTCTCTTCTAATGACCTATTTTGCCACAGTAAAAATAGGTCATCTGTCTGAAGACGTTCTTTCTCTTTTTCTTCTTATTTATACCATCTTTAGGGTTCAACCTTTTCTTTGAACCCTTTTTGCCTGCCTTTTTCTTGGAGATCCCATCCATAAGAAGAAGAGGAGCCTTATCCTTTTTTGATATGGCTTTCTGCTATCTTGAGCATATTTAACAGCTTAGATAAGGAAGAATTCAGTTTATTCATATGATAGTTTATGACAAACTGAGAAAATGATTCAGAAAGTAATTATAGGATCAAATCCTGACTTAACTCTCCATCCATAACAAAATCTAATTGACTTAATCGAATGATTAGGTTAATTATCATCAAAACATGATTTTGTATGGATGTTTCTTCTATCATTCTTGCATGGAATAATTGCTTAGATATTTCATATCTAGCAGTTCTACTATGCTCTCCATAAAGTTTTTTTAAATTGAGCAATATGGACCGAGTGTCTATGCCATCATGCTGCCTCTATAATTCATTACTCATAGAGGTAAGTATGATGCATTTGATAGTAAGAAAATCATTTTGCCATATCTTATATGTGGACTTATCTTTATCTGTGGCATCTTTCTCTAATGGTTTAGGATCAGAGGCATCAAGAATATAGAAAAGTTTTTCTTGACTGAGTACTATTTTTAGGTTTCTCAGCCAGTCCACATAATTTTGACCAATCAATTTATTTGAATCCAAAATTGAACGCAATGAAAGTGAAGAAGCCATTTAATCTACATAATAAAGAACAATACATAAACAACTCATGATAACAAACATAATTAAATTAGAATTTTAATTTAATTATGTCTCCCACTATTTAATCAAAAAATCATAACCCTCTAATTGATTTTCTTAGTGAGAATAAGACCCTAATTTCTTATAAGGTCTTATGGTTGCACAACAAACCTGTTATAAGTTCAAAGGTAGGAAACTCTTTCCACTTGCATTTTATGCAACTCTCAAAAAAAAATTTGCCTTTAAAATATTAATAGCCTTATGTTAGCACAACAAACTTTAATGTTTTAGTTTAAGTAGAACCCTTCATTTCTATACAGTCAAAAATAAAATATAACTACTTTTATGGTTACACAACAAAGCAATATATTCAAAATGCTGTAAGCATCTCAATGTACTAGATTAATATTACATCATTTTCCATGATAGATCTTGTGGTTACACAATAAAACTAATATGGTTCTGGACATAATAAAAACCTAGTATGAAGGAAGGCCTTAATGTAGTGAATATAATAGTAAGCATTTCAATCTAGAATTAAATTAATCGAATCGGCCAGATAAGTAGAAGAGAAGTGGGAGTCTCCTCGTTGCTTTCCTTAGACACCAATAAATTGGCCAGGTCAAACAATGAAACCAATTAAAAAACCATGTTCTCTTTACCAATCATGAACCATTTATCCTAGACACCAATTGATCAATTAGACATCCCGACTGATTCAGCTATAGATTAATTACACTACAACTTAATATAATTTTAAAGAGGGATTTAAATAGTTTCGATGCACATTTTAAATCAAACTAAATACATAAAAGCATCGTTATGAAAAAGTATATATTAACATGTATAATTATTCGAGGACAACCATCATTACATAGTGAGTATTTTTTCACTATGTCAGGGCAACCTTTACAGAATAATATATACATCATAATCTCATTATGATAAATTAAAAATATGATCTCATCATATAAATAACATACTAATAAAAAAATATATATATCATACTTTTCATTTGTGCCATTATATTATAAGCAAAGCATTATATGATTTAACCTAATAAGGCTTGCTCTGATACCACTGATAGGATTGGTGTACAGGGTGGAAGCATGGATTTCAAAGCAAAATTATGAAATCATACAAACTAAACCTAAAACCTAGGACCATCTTATTAGTAATTAAATCATATAACATGCATTTATAATACAAAAGAAAGTATTAGAACATACCTCTTATCGCTAAATTCTGAATTCTTTCTTATTGCCGGCAGCAGTCCGTCAGGGGTTCCACCAGGTGCCCACGTGTTCACCCTCCAATATTGATCCACATGGAGACTTGATCAAAGACACCAGTACCTCTGATTTATATAATTAAAATTCTAATAATAAGAACTTTAATTAAAAGTAAGACCTTACTTAGCCTTTATGTCACCTTCCTTTACTCTCCTTACCTTTCTTTCTTTTCCCTCGTCATCTTAATTTTTCTTCCTAATCTCTTTATCTTAAGATAACTTCTAATCCTTAAAAGGATAAGATCTAGACAAGAGAAGAAAAGAAAAAAAAAATTAGATAATAGAAAATACTTGTAAGAAAGAAAGATAATTTACACTACTCCTGGACTCTTGGTGCGCACCCTTATTTATAATGTACGTAAGGGTGCCAACACATTTTCTCACACCCTTTCAAAAAATTATCTCATGTCCCTTCAGCCAAAGTCATACCTCATCAGATAATAACGTCATATAGACTTAGTCCAAGAGGTGCCTTAAAGCAAAAGGACTCTCGGACTAATTCTATGTAAGTTATTTATGAATAGTCACGGGCTTTCATTCTTGGCACCATCATTTTCATCCATTAGATCAGATAAAAAGGCCATCCAATGACTTTAAAATGGGACAGCCATTCAGCAAGAAGGCATGGAGATGAACTTTGAATAGTCTTTGACTTGGTCCAAGAGGCATCAAGGATAAGAGGGCGGCAAGGAGTCTTGGGTGGCAAGTATTCCTAGGCGACAAAGAGTCCCTTCTCAAAACAATAATGGAGTATTTCATCTACAAAAGGACTCTTTTGTACCCCATATTTGATGTCCGTGCCTATTTAAAAAAAATTACGTGACATAACAAATAGGAAAAGTCAAAGAAAGTAGGTGCCAACTAAATCCCAAGCGCCAAAAATACTTTGCACATGACAGACTTCCCACACGCAAGAGAGAGACTCTCTGGCACATGGGATTCTAGTATTTGGCACCCTAACTGAAGCCCAATCAGTCTAGGTTAATCCAATTCAAGATCAAATCATATTTGGCTCAAATCAGACCTTAATTAGCCCAAATCAGAAGTAGATTTGAATCCAATTCGAATCTAGGTGCTAGGGTTCACTACATGTGCTAGCATGTTCATCTTGCAAACATGGTCTAATCCAATTTGATCCTTAATCAATTCTCTTTGTGTGTGACCTATTGGGCTCCACATCTAGCCAATAGTGGGTCTAGGTGTGATTTTGTTGAAGGAGAAATCCTGATTTTCCATATCAGGTTTGTTCAGATCTGATCGAATCAAGGGAGATATTTCAAAATTTTTTCTCATGCATCCATATTAGATCTGAGATATTTTAGATCTAATTTTATAGATCTAATGAATAAAAGTAAAAATAAATTAAATCTAATTTAATTTATACCTTAATGATGGGTAATCTGATTACCTTTTGATGATCCTACTGATTACCTGAGATTTTGGATCTAGCCACGCAAGTGTCTAGCCTCTACCAATATCCACTCAAGCTAGATTTAGAGATCTTCTCCTTCTTTATCACTTCTCCAAAAATTAGATCTGTATCTGATTTGGAGGATCTTCAAAACTCCTTCTGAAGATCAGCAGTCATCTCTACAGTAGTGCTGCCTTCTTCCTTTCTCATCAGCTTTTTCTTGCCTGGATCGCACCAAACTGGAGCCCAACTTTCCTTAGGCATGGAGAGGAGAGAGAGGATTAGAAGATGACATGGAGAAGGGAGAGGAGCAGCCTTGGGGCATGGGCTAAGAGAAACTCTCTCAAAGTGTGGTGCAGATAGGATTTATATAGACCCTACTGTGCCATGCAGTGCCACATCATCCCGACCAATCACGTTGCTTCATGCAATCAGATCTAAATCTGATTGATGGGATGACATCATCTGATCCAATCAGATGAGAGCCCTATAAATTCATTCTTAGATGGCGCCTATGACTGATGAAAGTCTGTGGCTAGGGGTCACCTAGGTAGAATCCAAGAAACAACCTTGAGTCCCATCCATATGGGACTCCAGGCATCCCTATCCATGGGTGCACGCCTCCCTAGGCATGCACCCTCTTCTTTCCAATTTTTAGTAAGGGGACAAGCCCCTATCTACTCTCCAATAAGTGCATGACATATGAGCAGATGTCCAAGGGTCAAAGGTCAACATTTGACCAAAGTCAATGGACAAAAATTAGTAGGTAACGAAAAATGGCAGATGTTGTCTCAAATTTATCTCATAAATTAAGACAATCCTTTTTTGACTTGGACAAGCTCCAGTCAGACCAAGTAAAGATACCTAAGTGAGTATAAACTCATTTGGCTCAGTCGAGATAACTTTTAATGATAATAAAAGAAGAACGTTAGGTTCAATCGTGTGCTAGCATGATTTTCTTAAACCTAATTGAATCAATTGAACTGGGTTAGTCCAATTGATGATATCCAGATCCAAATTCTTATTTGTGTGATCTAGTTAGATTCAGTTCTGTATGGTAATGAGATATGTCTTGATCTCTATCATCGACATCATCGAAACTCCTTTCGATGGATCAGAACTCTTCTGATTCAAACAACTAGAATGATCGATCATCTAAATCATTCTAATTGCTCCCAAAATCCATCGGTGACACCTAGCAGTATATGGTGGCAACCAATCAAAACTAAAAATGAATCTCTCGATGTAGCTACTTGTGTGATTAAGTTCTTCTATCTTGAGCCCTGATCAGATTAGGGTTAAGGTGAACTCGTCAAACCCTAATTTCTATCATATGATTTAATCATTCGATTCAAGTCCGATGTGAAAACCTTAATAGAAACTCTTTCTATTATTTCACTCTGCCATGGCCATGGGCTTATGGACTTGATTCTCATGATCATCATAGGACTACTCCTCATCTACCGAGGTAGATAGATTCTCTCCTGGTGCAATCCAATTTCTATAATGAACATGCTATAACCAACATACACCTCAGGATTTCGAATGGCTAGGAGACCGAGCCATGGTATAGTCAAACTATAACACCCTTAAGGTGAACTATCGATGCATCTCAAGTCAAAGAACCAGATATACCACTGCAGCTTCGAGTCAGTCATTGACAAGAAGGTAGACTTCCTTATGACTGCTCGAGGTGGTCACGCTCAATGCTTTCGTTCTCTAATGAGTACCTGTACTCTCGCTCCAATGTCCCTATACCGTAGACTCAAGACTCATCTACTATGATGAAGTGATTGTATACCAATCTTTCGGATCAATCACCATCCTCATGATGATCCTACGGTCAGGAGCATTTTATGAGTTAATAATGAAAATTCTTGTCTTAAATTTTTAACTCTTGAAAATAAGAATTATCATTACCATTAACTCAAGGGATGTATCATAGACACTAAATACACATTTATGATAGAAAATAATCCATTTTATTATTTATAGTCAAAATTATAATTTTGCCTCTAGAAGTGTATTACAAGTGTCAGCCAATTCTAGCTTCTAGGGCACACACATCTAATAAACTCCCATTTGACCTAAAGCCAATTGGCTGCAAATCTAAGTCCCATCTTCTCAAGGTGGGCTTCAATCTTTTGCTGGCCAAACAGCTTTATAAGTGGGTTCGCAACATTGTTTGTAGAGTCGACTCTCTTGACCTCGACGTATCCCTTCTTGAGGTAATCGTGGATGAGGTGGTATCGCCGCTCGATGTTCTTGAATTTCTGATGAGACCTCGACTCCTTAGCAAGGGCTATGGCACCATTGTTGTTGCAATACAGAGGAATGGCATCTGATGGCATCACTCTGATCTCTATGGCAAACTTTTTGTACCAGAATGCCTCTTTTGTAGCTTCTGACATAACGATGTATTCTACTTCCATGGTAGAATTTGCTATCACTATCTGCTTGAAACTTTTTCAACTGATATCTCCACTATTGCACACAAACAGACACCCAAATATCGACTTTCGATCATCTACGTCGAACATAAAATCTGAGTCTGTATATCCTTGGACTCAGAGTTCTCCATTACCAAAGACCAACAACATATCGTTAGTTCTTTTCAAGTACTTAAGGATACATTTTACAGAAGTCCAATGTTCTTCACCTAGATTCGCCTGATATCTACTTGTGACACTCACAGCATGGGCTATATCAGGTCGTGTACATAACATGGCATATATGAGGCTCCCTATTGCTGAAGCATAAAGATTCTTTCTCATGTGTCCTATTTCCTGAGGTGTGCTAGGGCATATCTTCTTGGAAAGATGAATGCCATGTCTGAAGGATACCAAACCCCTCTTAGAGTTTTCCATGCTAATCCTCTTTAGCACTTCCTCTATGTACATATTCTGTGAAAGTCCTAGCATCCTATTTGGTCTATCTTTATAGACCTTAATTCCTAGAATAAAGGATGCTTCTCCTAGGTTTTTCATGGAGAATTCTTTAGATAACTATATTTTAACTATGGTCAACATGGAAATATCATTCCCAATAAGAAGGATGTCATCCACGTATAATACGAGGAAGACAATAGTGCTCTCACTAATCTTTTTGAAGATACATGGCTCCTCCTCATTCTTAATAAAACTAAATAATTTGATTATATCATTAAAATGAGTGTTCCAGCTCCAAGATGCTTGCTTAAGTCCATATATGGACCTTTGCAACTTGCATACCTTATGATCTTCATCACTGGATGTGAAACCTAGCGGCTGTTCCATATAGATATCTTCCTTAAGATATCTATTTAAGAATGTCGTTTTTACATCCATTTGCTATATTTCATAATCAAAATAGATTGCAACAGCAAGCAATGTGTGAATGGATTTAAGCATAGCTACTGACGAAAAGATATCCTGATAGTCAATGCCTTCGTGTTGATTATAATCTTTTGCCACTAATCTAGCTTTGAATGTCTCCATATTCCCATCTGCAACAATCTTTTTCTTGTAGATCCATTTATATCTAATAGGTACTATACCTTTTGGTGGATCTATAAAGGTCCAAACTTGGTTTGAGTGCATCGAGTCAATTTCTGACTTTATTGCCTCTAACCATTTCTCGGAGTCGATATCCAATATCTCTTCATTATAGATTTTGGGATCATCATCATGAATCCCATTACCTACAAAAAACATTTTCTCTACTTTCTCTGAAATAGTACCTAAATACCTCTCAAGGGGATGGAAAACTCTTTCCAATCTATGAGGTGGAGGAGGTAGTGATTGGATTGGCTTAACCTGATTTGGTTCCATTTGGTCCTTAGCTCGTTGCTCTTGTAAGCTTTCTCCTCGAGCTTGATCTGCTTTCCAATGCCGCTATCTTGAATAAACTATTTTTCAAAAATGATGGCATGTCGACTCACAATCATATTATGATTTTCTGGAATGTAGAAATAATATCTTAATGACTCTTTAGGATATCCTATAAATCGAGCTCTGAAGGACCTAAAGTCTAACTTGTCCGCTTGTTATCTTTTGACATGAGCCGGACAACCCCAAATTCTGAGATGACTTAGACTTAGTTTCTTACCATGCCATATCTCATACAGTGTGGTAGGGATGGTTTTAGAGGGAATCCTATTCAATAAGTATATTGTAATTAACAAACAATATCTCCAAAGAAAATCAGGGAGGTCTGTGAAGCTCATCATGGATTGGATCATATCCAATAGAGTTCAGTTCCTCCGTTCATAAACTCCATTGAGTTGAGGTGTTCTAGGTGGAGTCCACTAAGAGACTATTCCATTTTTCTTGAGATAGTCCAAAAATTTTTGACTAAGGTATTCACCTCCTCGATCTGATTGAAGAACCTTAATGGATTTTTCTATTTGCTTTTCTACTTCATGTCTGAATTCGTTGAACTTTTCAAAAGCTTCAAACTTGTGTCTCATAAGATACACATACCTATACATCGATAAAGGTTATGAAGTAGACAAAGTTACCTCTAGTTGGCACATCAAATGGACCGCATACATTAGTATGTACTAAGACAAGAAGATCCGTGGCCCTTTCCCCATATCCTACAAAAGGGAGCTTAGTCATTTTGTCATGAAGACAAGATTCACAAATTAGATATGACTCAAAAGTCAATAGACTCAATAGCCCAGTTTTCTTCAATTTGTTAACCCTATCTTCTGCTATATGACCTAGTCTTAGGTGCCATAGATACCTATCATTTGGACTATCTCTAGGTCATTTCATGGTATTCATATTTTGCTCGATATTAAAAACAGATACATCAACATGTAACTGATAAAGATTGTTAATAAGGAAACTACTTGTAATTTTATTTCTTTCATAAAGAATGTTACAATGGTCCTTAAGAAAACTAATTACATAGCCTTCTAATGTAAGGCAAGAAATAGAAATCAAATTCCTACTTGTTGCAGGCACATAATAATAGTCTTTTAACACTAAGTCTAAACCAGATGGTAGTCGAAGAGGATATGTTCCCACGACCATGGTAGCAACTCTTGCTCCATTTTTTATGCACAGGATCATCTCACCATCCCTCAGCCTCCTACTATCCTCAAGATCCTGCATGAAAATGCATAAATGAGCACTAGAACCAGAGTCAAGCATCCAACTAGATGCAGAAGAAACCATAAGGTTAGACTCAATAACGAGCATACCTCTAGAAGGATCTGCCTCCTTATTCTTCAGGATGGCCAGGTATGTAGGGCAGTTCTGCTTCCAATGGTCATCATTGTTGCAATGAAAATACTTTCCTTTATCAGCGGCCTTCTTTTTCAGCTCTATCTTTTTCTTCTTTTCTCCTTCCATCTTCTATCTTTCCACAGACTTCCTCTTCTTTTCAAAAGACTTTCTCTTAGAAGAAGTCCATTCCATAGCAAGCACTAAGCCTTTAGAACCTTTCATGGAAAGCTCAGCTATAACCAACATGTTCATAAGTTCGATCAAGAAATTTTAAAGTTTATGCATATGGTAGTTCATAATGAACTACCCATATGCATCAGTCAATGATTGTAGAATTATGTTATTCTGCAGATCCAAGTCTAACTTCACTCCGAGCTTCTCAAGCTCTTCCAAATCCTTGATCATCATCAGACAATGATCTTGAACTGACTGCCCATCATGCATCTTAGCCTTGAATAGTTGTTTAGTGACTTGATACTTGGCTGCGTGACTCTATTTACCAAACATCTCTTGTAGGTAAGCCAACATTTGATGAGCAGTCCTGATATCTTCATGTTGGTGCTGAAGTTCATCAGACATCGAGCCCAATATGTAATATTTGGTCTTGTTATCTTCATCTGTCCACTTATCTAGAGATGCTCTCTTTTCAGTGGATGGATGGGCTGGTAAGGTGGGAGAGTCCTAATCCAATACATGAGTTAACTTCTCGAAACCCAAAATAATTTTGAAGTTTCGAAGCCAATTCTTGTAATTTGGTCCGGTCAGTCTATGGGTGTCCAAGATTCATGCTAGTGGGTTGGATGCAGACATTTCTCTATAGAAAGTCAAAGTTTTTAGTTAGATATTATAATTAAGACTTAACCAATTTATTTAAAGATTTTATTTTTAAACAAATTAGCTTTCACTATTTTCTCGGATCCCTACACTTTCTCTGTAGAGATGAAAATCTCAACGATTAATGATTTCTAGTGGATGGTGTGGTCCCACCAACTGACTCATCATCTCACCTAATAGTTATTGGTGATGGATTAGCCAATGAGTGAACAACTCTTGTTCAATGATTCTCCAATCATGGTGCATCCAAACTTGGTCTTTAATTCATGAATCTCACCATGCCCAAAATATTGATCCACTCCTTAGTTAAGTCAGACCCACCATTTGCATAGATTGGATTTCTAATTGAGTCTCTCACCGTATCTAAAATATTAAGCCCAATCCATCCTCCAGCCCGTAGCATCCAATGCCTAATAGATATGGTAGCATCTTTTTGGTGCAACTGAACCACTGTAATCAGTCGAGAACAATCAACCTCGAAAAGGGCTCGCACATCTACAATGGTGGAAGACCTTAGGCTTAATCTTTTCTTAGGAAGATTTGGTTTAGGTCTCATTAAACTAGACTTGATATAGTCATAACCATTATGACTAACCTAGTGGCATAGGTTAGCTCGGATTATTGACCACCTTAGATTAGAACTAAGTCAACAAACATGGCTAGGTAAGTGAGACTGGTGGAAGGAAAATGCCATTAACTTGATAAGAATGCATTCGAGTCGAGTAGCTCCTAATTAAAAATCAATCGATCGTATCTACCAAACTTACCTTAGACACCAAATTGTTGAGCCAAAACCAATCAGGTTAGCCTACAATTCAGACTCTAATCACTGAGCCTAATTAGGTCTTAGCTTGATTGATCACTCATGTGACTCGATCTTGACCCAGACTTAATCCTATTAGGCTGATCAATTTAAGCACTGCTGATCCCTTCTAACCAACTCTTGATTCGGTTTGATCAACTACTTAGACCTAATTAAGCTATCCAAGCCCAAACCCAATTTTATGAATATGTCTTAGATCTAAAATTCTTAATTTTAGATCTAATTAATATTTTATAATCTTAATTCTTAATTAAATTAGGATTCATAAACAAAACATGTAAATAAAATCCTAAGGTTTCAGGATCTAGAGTTTTGCAAAAAGTAAGTTTTTAATTTCTAATTAAGGACGAACGCGTAGCACCCCTACACATCATAAGAACACCCCATCGAATGGGAGGAGAGGGCATTTAAACCATACTTTATTCTTATGATCGGACAGCCAAGGGGAATGACTTAATCAAAAATATAAATCTACAAAACTAGTTAGATCTACATCATATATCTCATATATAAAAATTAATCTAACTTAATACATGTTTTGCATACATCTCATGTATCATATCATGCATATTTTTTAGATCTAAATTATCTCATAATTATCTAAAAAATCAAATTTAAATTGATCACATCAAAATAAATTCTAATCTAGATAATTATATAGAACTATTCTACAACTAGTCTAATCATGCATGTATCATATCTCATATGATCTAAAAATTAAATAATTTTATTTCCTATTTTTTACATCTTATTATAATATTTATAATCATTAAAAAATAGAAAATAAATAGATCTAAAATCATAATTTAATCAAAATAAATCATGATCTTGTAAGACTATGTATAGAACTATTCTATTTTATAACTAGTCATTTATATCGTAGAACTTAGATCTATATTATTTAAATTTAATTTTTTTGATTTTAGATCTAATCATATCTAATGTGACATCTAGAATTATCTAATTTTTAGATCAAAATAAATTAAAAATTAGATCTAAATAATTTAGAGAACCTAGCTCTGATACCAGTTGAAGGAGAAATCCTGATTTTTTGGATCAGGTTCGTTCAGATCTGATCGGATCAAAAGAGATATTTCAAAATTTTCTCTCATGCATTCAGATCAGATCTAAGATATCTTAGATCAAATTTTATATATCTAATGAATAAAAATAAAAAAAAATAAATCTAATTTAATTTATACCTTGATGATGGGTAATCTGATTACCCTTTGATGATCCTACTGATTGCCTGAGATTCTGGATCTAGCCATGCAAGCATCTGGCCTCTACTAGTATCCACTCGAGTTGGATCTAGAGATCTTCTTCTTCTTTATCACTTCTTGAAAAATCAAATCTAGATCTAATTTAGAGAATCTTCAAAACTCCTTCTGAATATCAGCAGTCATTTCTACAGCAGTGCTGCCTTCTTCCTTTCTCATTAGCTTTTTCTTGCCTGGATCACACCAAACTGGAGCCCAACTTTTCTTGGGCATAGAGAGGAGAGAGAGGATTAGAAGATGGCATGGAGAAGGGAGAGGGGCAGCCTTGGGGCATGGTCTAAGAGAAACTCTCTCAAAGTGTGGCGCAGACAGGGTTTATATATACCCTACTGCGCCATGCAATGCCACATCATCCCGGCCAATCATGTTGCTTCGTGCAATCAGATCTAAATCTGATTGGTGGGATGATATCACCTGATCCAATCAGATAAGAGCTCCATAAATTCATCCTTAGATGGTGCCTAAGATTGGTCAAAGTCTATGGCTAGGGGTCACCTAGGTAGAATCCAAGAAGCAACCTAGAGTCCCATCCGTATGGGACTCCAGGCATCCCTATCCATGGGCGCACGCCTCCCTAGGCATGCACCCCCTTCATTTCAATTTTTAGTAAGGGGACAAGCCCCTATCTACTCTCCAATAAGTGCATGACACATTGGCAGATGTCCAAGTGTCAAAGAACAACGTTTGACCAAAGTCAAAGGACAAGAATTAGCAAGTGATGAAAAATGGCAGGTGTTATCTCAAATTTATCTTATAAATTAAGACAACCCTTTTCTGATCTGAACAGGCTCCAGTCAGACCAAGTAAAGGTACCTGAGTGAGCACAAACTCATTTGGCTCAGTCGAAACAACTTTTAATGATAATAAAAGAAGAACATTAGGTTCAATTGTGTGCTAGCACGATTTTCTTAAACCTAATTGAATCTAATTCAAATCAATTAAACTAGGTTAGTCCAATTGATGATATCCAGATCCAAATCCTTATTTGTGTGATCTAGTTAGGTTCAGTTCTATATGATAATGGGATATGTCATGATCTCTATCATCGACATCATCGAAACTTCTTTCGATGGATTAGAACTCTTCTGATTCAGACAACTAGAATGATCGATCATCTAAATCATTCTAATTACTCCCAAAATCCATCAGTAACACCTGGTAGTATATGGTGATAATCCATCAAAACTAAAAATGAATCTCTTAGTGATTAAGTTCTTCTATCTTGAGTGATTAAGTTCTTATGTGATTGAGTTCTTCTTTCTCGATGACACCTAGCTACTTGTGTGATTAAGTTCTTCTATCTTGAGCCCCGATTAGATTAGGGTTAAGGTGAACTCGTCAAACCCTAATTTCTATCATATGATTTAATCATTCAATTCAAATCCGATGTGAAAACCTTAATAGAAACTCTTTCTATTATTTCACTCTGCCATGGCCATGGGCTTATGGACTTGATTCTCATGATCATCATAGAGCTGCTCCTCATCCACTGAGGTAGATAGATTCCCTCTTGGTGCAATCCAATTCCTATAATGAACATGATATAGCCATCATACACCTTAAGATTTTGAATGGCTAGAAGACCGAGTCATGGTGTAGTCAAACTATAACACCCTCAAGGTGAACTGCCGATGCACCTCAGGTCAAAGAACCAGACACACCACCATAGCTTTGAGTCAGTCATTGACGAGAAGATAGACTTCCTTATGACTGCTCGAGGTGGTCACGCTCAGTGCCCTCGTTCTCTAACGAGTACCTGTACTCTCACTCCGATGTCTCTACACCGTGGACTCAAGACTCATCTACTATGAAGAAGAGATTGTACACCAATCTTTCGGATCAATCACCATCCTCATGATGATCCTACGGTCAGGAGCATTTTATGAGTTAATAATAAAAATTCTTGTCTTAAATTTTTAACTCTTGAAAATAAGAATTATCATTATCATTAACTCAAGGGATGTATCACAGACACTAAATACACATTTATGATAGAAAATAATCCATTTTATTATTTATAGTCAAAATTATAAATTTGCTCCTAGAAGTGTATTACAAGTGTCAGCCAATTCTGGCTTTTTGGGCATACACATCTAACTAATTTGACCTAATTAGGTTAGAACTCAACTAAACCGATTTAGGTCAAAAGTAGCCAACCCAATTTGACTTAATTTATAATACTTTCTAATTTAATGATTAAATTAAAATTTTAATTTGATCAAACCCATAAGACATGATTGACGTCTAGCAACGTATTGTGACTTATCGAAAGATGTAAAATTTTGATGAAAATATCAAAAATATCGTTCAGTGAAAATTACCATGCAATTAGATCCTTTGATCTTCCTGCATCCTGAATATAACTCTGGGTATGAAAATATGTCAATCCCAATATCATATTCATTTCTCTTTCAATCTTATGATGATGATTCATTTAATAAAATATTAGAAACCATTTCTAATTTTTATCATGCTTTGATCAAAGTCTTCCCGAATCATTATTTATTTGAAGTAGGTAGGATGCTATTTCCTCTAACCAAGAGTGATCGATTCCATGTTAACCTACTCACAACCTTCATATATAATCTACCATATCAAGATCATCCCGTACATGACTGAGTCATGAATGAGTATGAACCAAAATATAGATTCATATATATAAGATTCCATGGTAGTTTCAGATCAAAGGATTATTTGCACAATTCCACTATGAGAACCATCTATTGACATGTAGATAAGACTCCATTAGATATTCTCAACTTGGATCAATTCAGTGAACTCATTCTCTAATGAGCACCCACATCTTTGTATTAGTATCATACACAAGTGATTGTGAGATCAATCACCTTCTCAATTGAGCATACAAAAGATATGCTAGTCTTACCAAAAATATTGATCCCCAACTCAATGTTCCATCGATCAGGAATATTTAAATTTAGATTTTAAGATTTTAGATCTCACTGGTATGATCTCATCATAATCCTAAAACCATAGCCTTAATTTATGGGGTTCATCATAATCTTAAATAAATAATAACACACTGCATATGATGAAATAATGTCTTTATTTATTTTAAAATATCATTACATGAGTTTGGAAGATAAAAAATAGCCCAAAAATTGATTGGCTTGAGGGCATATTCCTTTTATTAGCAATCTAATTGCTAATCAATCATCCTGCAACACTTGCATTAGGTCAAACATCATTTACATTGAATGTTTGATCTTAGAATGATTCTCAATCATCGATTAACCATCTGATTAGATTATAACTTCTATGTGTGTGACCCTATAGGTTTGAACCTAAGTCGGTAGCATAAGAACCAATTTTTGTATCAGTCAAAGTGACCATCTAGCAATGATTTCCAACATTCAGATAGGTCGAATGTATGCAAAGCAACATTGTTAGAATCCTAGCCCATGGTTACCACATAATTCATTCTTATGATCAATAATGCTCAAGATGACTTCAAGTATACTATCAATACTCATACAAGTCATCTCTGTTGTATCTCAAAATTTTACAAATCCTATGACTCCTCAAGAGGATTATTCAGGCCTAGCTTTTGCTAAATTAAAACACAATGAGACATTCTCTTTCCGAAGTTAATCAAGAATGGTCAATTCCATCTTGACTTACACACCTACTTCATAAGTACTTGACTATACCCAAAAATCATTCGAACCTATATTAGAAATATAGACAGTCCGGCACCAAAGTACATTAAGTTGCTTGCAAGTCACCATGGTGATCTCTCGTTGGAGGGACACTTATATCCATTATTCTTAGCTAGCTATTCTTGATAGTAAAGTGCTACATTGGTCATATTCAGTGCAGATGTACTCCTACATCTCACTTGGATGTCGTACCAATCTCTCCACATCACTTGATTATGAGGATAACCAACGCATATGGCATACAGCGACCTATACTCAATAAGTTATCATTCTTATTAATAACTTATCATTTGATCGTAAACTATTTAAGAACCATCTGATAAATCCTCATTTATCGACTGATTGTGGTTCTAAGGACTTCATCATAATATAGAAGTTCATTTAAGGAAGATAGAACTTCTATGATGAATTAGCCAAATAACTATTATTATTAGATAATTTATATACTAATTCCAATCATCTACAAGTTAGATGATTGACTTTAGAACATATTTTTCATCAACTTCCACTTAGACTAAAGCTAATC
Organism: Cocos nucifera; assembly: GCA_006176705.1. Lineage (NCBI taxonomy): Eukaryota > Viridiplantae > Streptophyta > Magnoliopsida > Arecales > Arecaceae > Cocos > Cocos nucifera. The sequence continues at coordinate 88,621 of QRFJ01002933.1, read as the reverse complement.
AAAATAATATCAAATATCCTATCTTTCATTTGAGTTCGTAGAACTCCTTGGTTCCAAGGCTTTAGCAAATAGGTCAGTCAAGTTCTCCTATTTCATCGATCTTCCAAAGATCAACGTCATCCTGATCTAAAATCAAAAGTAATAGCGATATAGAATATGCTGGTCCTTCAGTTCTTTAGCTTGAGCTATGGCTCTAGTGCTATGATAGGACTAGACCATCAATGGAGAGTGCCACTCTCAACCTGCTAATGAATCTTAGCAACTATACAGCTTACATGATAGCATCATATACCATAATATACTCTACATCACTAACTGAATAGGCTAAAGTATTCTACTTGAAACCTTTCCAATAGATTGCTCCTACAATTAGGGTATGATCCGACATTCTCTTATTGTCATCTTGTTCTGACTGAAATTAAAACACCCACATATTTTATGTCAGTATTTTCATATTTGAGTCACTGGATCTTAGTATTTTTCAAATATATAAGGATTGTCTATACAATCTTCTAGTGATCCTCACTTAGATCAAACTGGTATCTACTCACTACATTAGTGAGTATACTACATCTAATTTTGATCATAAAGAAATTAGATGATAGCTAAATCTTTATTTCTTGCAATGCTGGAATGCCATTCTCGGTTAAGAGAATTTCATCCACGGACAACACAAGAAATAATACTATGGAATATTTTATCCACTTATAAATGCAGAGTTTATCTTTGTTCATAACAAAGATATACGTTCAAAATGTATGTTCCAAAATTGAGATAATAACTAAACAGGCTTTTCAGATTTTTACCTTCCTATCTGCGCTACTCTGATCCTTTTGAAAATCTATTCACACCCAATGGATTTTATCCCTTTAGGTGAATCATTTAGTGTCTACACACTATTGATTTTCATGGACTTCAATTTGGATTATGTGACTCCAAACCACTTCTTAGAGTCAGACCACTATATTGCATCCCTATAGGTGATCGAATCCTTATTGTTCTCATTGAGCTTAACAAGATCGCCATCTTGAACATAGATACTAAAGCATCTATCCGGCTAATGCGGTACTCTACCGGATCTCCTTAAAGATGCTACTTAATGGGTTCTAGATTTGGTCTGATCAAATTTGGTTCTTTAGATTTACTAGATTATGTCGGTTCATTTTCTACCAATCAAAATTTTTCAAGTTCAACTTGACAGGCATCGGTTCCTTCTCTAAGGAACTTCTTTCCAAAAGAAATGCCCTTCTGTTGATGAATATCTTATGTTCTTCAGTACGGTAGAATTAATAACCCTCAAACACCTATTGGACCATGATCCAAGATTATCTATATGCAAACCTTTGACATAGGTCAATCAACTCCAAATCCGAAGGCAAGAGAATTTAGATCTACGCCCGATCCATATCCCATATGGAGTGTTTACAACAGATTTACTTGGTATATTTTTAGAGTAAAATAAGTAGTCACAACAGCACAACCCAGAAATAGGCAGACAAGTAAACCATATCATAGATTGAACCATGTCTAACAAAGTTCAATTTTTTCTTTCAGATATACTATGTTCCGAAAAGAAATCCACTGAAAGAGAATCTAATTCTCTTCTAGATATGTCACAAACTTACTAGATAAGCATTCACCTCTTTGATCTAATCAAAGAGTTCTAATATCTTTTTTAGTTTATTTTTCTATTTCAGTATTGAATCATTTGAACATTTCAAAAGATTCAAGCTAGATGCATCCATATCTAGATAAGTCATCCGTAATGAAATATTAATATCTTTCTCTAGTACTTAAGTTTATAGGTCTATATACATCACTATATATGAGACTTAGAACTTTATCAGTTCTTTCATCTTTTTCATTAAAAGATGACTTTGTCATCTTTCCAAGAAGACAAGACTCACATGCTATCAATGCTTCATAATCATTAATGTCAAGGTTTTCCTCTCAAGCAAACCCATTCATCCTATTCTTGTCAAGATGACTAAGCCTATAATGCCAAAGATAGACATCTATGACATAATCTAACTTGGGTGTTTATAACTGTGTACATTACACTTAACAAACTTTATAAATATTAAATATCATTTCTTTATTGTCCATGTATTATTGTAATATTATTCATAATAATATCATAACAATCTTCTTTATTGATAAATGATAACCATCTCTGACCAAAAGGCCAACAGAGATCACATTTATCATAAATAATGGACAATGATGACAATCTCTCAAAATAACATCTTTTGAAAATAAGCTTGATAATTTCTAATGCTAGGATTGGAATAGGACTTCCATCCCCAACATTCAGGTATTTCTCACCATTTTTAAACATTCCACTTACCTAGATTCTTTGCAACAAATTGCATAAGACCACGATATCTAATACATAGGTAGTATATAGAGAAATTTCAAGGTGTTATCACATAACAACCTTGATGAGCAACTCTGGCTCCTTTCTCTTGTTCAGCCTGTTATGGTCATGGAAAGCAAGATAATTCTTCTTTCTATGATCTTACTTCTAATAGTAGAAGCACTATACTTGATTTGAATCAATTTTGGACTAATTATTTTGACTAGACTAAGTAGTTCCAATATGAATCCATTCGTGCTGCTGAACCAAATTCAACTTTCGATACTAATTATCGAAGTTGGGTCCCATAAGTCATCACTATCTAACAGTGATTGGAGCAATAAGGGTTTAGCCTTAATTTGAGAAAAGAGAACAATGACCTAAGTATATGAATTATATTAAGCCTAAAGACTTGAACTTTAGTCTAAAAGTTCTTCTACTATTTTATTCGAATTGGTAGCTTTTACTTCCAATTTGGAGAATTACTTTAATTTTTTAGTGGGTACTAGAATCCACATAGACTACACAAGAACCCAACTTTGGTTGGCCAGCTCATGTACATTTAAAGTTAGGTTTATAACTAATTGTTTCTCTAAATAATTTCTAGTAATTTAATTTTGCCCCAGAAACCTAATCAATAGACTTTGGCCTCCACTATAAGGATCCGGTTAGGTCCAACTATTAACATGACCATACTTGGTGCATCTAACCAATGAATGATTAAGTCCAACTTTGGTTGGCCAACCTAACCATCATTAGAGAGACACTTTCAAGTTATCATATTATGAATGACAATTTCATTAGTCAATAAGCACCAAGCCGTTAGACCTCCAATGATTATTGAGTTAATGAATCCATTATCAAACATCTTAATAGGAGGCTATGACTCAATTATCTTCATAACTTTATCATTTTAAGGACCTCATAATTTTAGAAAATTTAAAATTATTAGTGATTTAAGGATAGAAAGGACATGGACCAATTTGCCCCAACTGACTTCACCAAGTCAAGTCCTCCCACTAACATCACCAAGTCAAGTCCTCCTACTGACTTCTTAAGTAGTTTATAGGACTGAGATCAATATCGATCCATAGGCACCTAAATCAGTCTCACTAAATAAAATCAATCTCACTGATTTTCTATGTGACATTAGCATGAATCAATGAGCAACCTAATCAAGATCTGATTAACTACATTGGCCAGGTAAGTGAGATCGGTGGAAGGGATTGCCAAAGCTTATCATAGACACCATCGGAAATGATCAGGTAAGTGGGCTACCAATTAAAAATCATCGATCTGAGATGCCAGAATTACCTTAGATATCAATCGATTTATCAATTTTGATTTGGTCTACCTAAAGACTGGGGCTCGACCATTGAGCTATGATCAATATCCATTTGTTAGATATATGGACTTTGATCAACTACAACTATTGAAGTGATCTATAGAAATGATCTAATTTTAATTAACTATTAATTAGATTTGATCAATTTCTTAACTTAGTCCATACTTAATCAAAACCTAGGTCTAACCCAGTTAAGGACCTGATCAAAACTAACCCATTATCCTTTTGTTAGAAATATACACTCTTTCCACATGGATCAGCATGGCCATCGGTGATTAGCCAAGCAATCAAGGAAGTACTTCTTAGAAATCTCTATGAAAGCATGATAAAAAAAATCAAGAAATAGAGAAGAAGAGAAAAAAAGATTTTCGAAAGAAAAGAGCTTTTATTCGGTATATTTCAGCACTCTTACAATCTTGACCTATTTTCAGTATATATACTTTACAAAGGATCAAGCCCAAGCTCATAGAAAAACTTTTCAAACTCAAACAAACCACGTACACAAAATAATAATCCGCAAAAACTAAGTTAGCCTAGTTTCAAACTGAGCCAGCTAACCTATGATTGGGATTGAGCCAACTCAGTTGTGTACCATGCCAATAGTCCGAAAATGCTACTTTCTATCTAGATTTTTCTCTGAGACCTTGTCGACCCAGTCCTAGACTGAGCCAACCAAGTTTCCAACTGAGCCGGCTTAGTCTCAGAGTGAGCTAGCCTAGTTTCTGAACTTTACTATTGAGACTGATTCTTCTTCCGACTTGCTCCCATCTTTCCATGATCTGTCTTCTTATGTTTCCAAGACTTGGGAGTGCCACTTCTGAGCTCACATTCTCCACCTTGGTGCTTTCAAGTCCTTGTGAACTCATCTCTTCTCAATAGACCCATCCATGCAACACATCTCTGAAAGCTGTCTCTAGGAAGTACCTTTGTGATTGCATCAGATTGATTCTCCTTGGTATGGAACTTCATCAGTTCCCCTTCACCTTCCTCCACCAGCTCTCTGATCCTATGGTATCTCACATCTATAAGCTTTGTACGTGCATGATAGACTGGGATCTATGCCAACAATAGAGCACTCTAACTATCACTGAATAGTGTAACCTTGCTCTGCTCCACCCCCAACTCATCAATCAGCCTCCTAAGCCAAAGGATTTTCTTTACAGCTTCCATTATCCCAATGTACTCGACCTCTGTGGTAGACAAGGCCATGATTGGCTGAAGGGTTGATCTTCAAGACACCGGTCCATCATATATGCAGAAGAGATATCTAGTAGTAGACCTCCTTATATCAAGATCACCAGCATAATTTGCATCAACAAACCCTTCCAAAGGACCTGAACCTTCACACATCTTCACAGATTGTTCTCTATTTCATCCTGACTGCCCACCAAATACCAAACCATAATCCCTTATTTCATGCAGATATCTCAATATCCATTTCAGTGCTTTCCAGTGTTCCCTCCCAGGGTTAGCCATGTATCAACTAACCGTGCTCACAACATGTGCTATATCTAATCTACAGCACACCATAGTATACATCACACTTCCTACAACATTTGCATAAGAAACTCGTTCCATGTACTCTCTCTCCTCTTCTAACTAGGGGCATTGTAACTTGGAGAGGGATATATGGCTCGGCAATGGCATCTCTATAGGTTTGGCCTTCTCCATCCCAAACCTCTCCAAGACCTTCTGGACATACTTTTCTTGTGACAAATGGAGTACTCCTTTGCACCTATCTCTGCAAATCTCCATTCTAAGGATTTTCTCAATTGGATCCAAATCTTTCATCTCAAATTCAGATGATAATGCCTTTTTCAATCTTTTCACAACATCCATGCTTCTACTGGCTATGAGCATATCATCTACATACAATAATAGGTATAGGACATCCTCTTCATCTACATCTTTAATGTAGACACAACAATCATATTCACATCTGTTGAAACCCAGGCTCAAGACAAAGCTATCAAACCTTCGATATCACTGACGAGGGGATTGTTTGAAGCCATACAAAGAGTTCCTAAGTAAACACACCTTTTCTTCCTATCCCATCTCCATGAAATCATCTGGCTACTTCATGTAGATTCTTTCCTCCAAAGTCCCATGAAGGAAGGCCGTCTTCACGTCCATCTATTCCAAGTCCATGTTATGCTGTGCCACCAGTGACAGCAAAACTTGAATAGATGTATGACGCACCATAGAAGAGAAAATTTCTATGTAGTCAATGCCTTCCTTTTGTGAGTATCCCTTTACTACCAGCCTTGCTTTGAATCTGACTCCATCTTGTTCTGAAGGTGCTTCTTTCCTTGTGAACATCCACTTTGAGCCAAAAGGTCGAGCACCCTCTGGAAGATCCACCAGCTGTCATGTCTGATTCTTCTTAAGTGATTCCATCTCCTCTATCATAGTCTGCATCCATGAATCATGATCCTCACTCTCCATGGCCTCTGCATAATTCTCTAGATTTTCATTAGCAGTGATGAGTGCATAGGAGATAACCTCATCAATGCCATATCTGACCGATCTTTTAATAGTACACTGGGGCTTGTACAAAGCCACTTCCACTGGTACATCTCTGCCTGATGTCTGTGGCTGCTCCTGCATATCCGTCTGAACTGTTGGTCCTCCATGCTGATTTTCAATCTAAGACAATATTTTCTACCCAGCTCCACTAGAATAGGAACACTTCTATAAGTGGATGTAACCTACATTCCATCATTCTCTGACTGACCATCGCTGTTCATCTTTGTTTTTTCAGTTTCATCTATCCCAGACCTACTCAAGATGCTCTTCTCATCATAGATAATGTCCCAACTGATCACTGACTTCTATGCCTAAGAGTCCCATAGTAGGTACCCCTTGACTTCTTGTGGATACCCTATGAATGTTATCTTTTGAGATTTCAGATCCAATATGCTTCTCTCGGTTGCCTCCATATGTGCATAGGCTATGCAACTAAAGACTTTCAGGTGGCCAAGCTCCACCTTCTTTCCACTCCAAACCTCTTCTGGAATGCCTCCATTCAGCTTATAATGAGGGACCTGTTCACAAAAAAATAAGAAAAAGTTAGAGCATCATCCCAAAAAGACTTTGGGAGTGATGTCTATAGCCTCAAACTCCATGCCTTCTCGATCAGTGATCGATTCATCCTCTCTACGACACCATTCTGTTGGAGAGTCATCCTCACCGTGTAATGGCATTTGATGCCATTTTTTTCATAGTACCTTCTAAACTTCAGGCTAGTATACTCTCCTCCATTGTTCGACCTTAGACACTTTACCTATCTCCCTGACTCCTTTACTTTAGCTCTCCAGGCTTTGAATCGAGCAAATATTTTTGATTTTTTTATCATCAGATAAACCCACACCTTCCTTAAGAAATCATCAATAAAAGTAACAAAGTATTTTGCCCCACCTCTAGCTAATACAGGAGCTGGTCCCCATACATCCGAGTGCACTAAATCCAGCACTCCCTCACTGTGCTCGGTATTTCTAGCAAACTTCATCCTATGCTGTTTGCTAAAGATACATGGCTCATAAAGATTTATGCCCTCCTTCTTCAGAGCTGGGATCATAGCTCTTCTACTTAGTTCTATGAGCCCACGGTCATTCATATGACCCATCCAATAGTGTCACAGTCGATATAAAATCTCCTCCTCCTATGTCACTGCTAGCACCTCTACACTATCATTTACTACTGAGCCTTTAATTCTGTAAAGATTGTTTCTTAGTCTTCTACCTTTCATCACCACCAAAGCTTTCTTAGAAATTTTCAGACATCTACTTCTAGCTAGGCTACTAAAAGCATAACCCCGCTTCTCCAAGTAGCCCAAAGAAATTAAATTTTTTTTCAACTTTAGTACATACCTGACATTTGATAATGTACGAATGATCCCATTGTACATTCTTATCCTGATAGAGCCAAATCCAGCAACTTTGCATGGGTGATCTGTTGGAAATATGCACTCTTCCCACATGGATCGACGTGGCCGCTGGTAATTAGCCAAGCAACAAGAAAGTACTTCTTAGAGATTTATACGAAAGCATGATCAAACAAATCAAGGAATAAAGAAGAAGAGAAGAACATATTTTCAAGAGAAAAGAGCTTTTATTCAGTATATTTCAGCACTATCACAACCTTGACCTATTTTCAGTATATATACTTTACAAAGGATCAAGTCCAAGCTCATGAAAAAACTTTCCAAACCCAAACAACCCACGTACACAAAATAATAACCCATGAAAATTGAGCTGGCCCAGTTTCAGACTGAGCCGGCTAACCTGCGACTAGGTCGGCTCAGTCCTAGACTGAGCTGGCCCAGTTGTGTACCATACCAACAGTCCAAAAATACTGCTTTCTATCTAAATATTTCTTTAAGACCCAGCCAACCCAGTTTCCAACTAAGCCAGCTCAGTCTCAGTATGAGCCCGCCCAGTTTTTGAACTTTGCTATTGAGACTGATTCTTCTTCCGGCTCGCTCCTATCTTTCCATGATCTATCTTCTCATATTTTCAAGACATGGGAGTGCCACTTCTGAGATCACATTCTCCATCTTGGTGCTTCTAAGTCCTTGTGAACTTATCTCTTCTCAACAAATCCATCCGTGCCACACATCTTTGAAAGCTTTCTCTGGGGATTACCTTCGTGAGTGCGTCAGACTGATTCTCCTTGGTATGGATCTTCATCAGTTCCACTTCGCCTTCCTCCACCAGCTCTCTAATCCTGTGGTACCTCATGTCTATATGCTTTGTACGCGCATGATAGACTAGGTTCTATGCCAACAACAGAGCACTCTGACTATCACTAAATAGTGTAACCTTGCTCTGCTCCACCCCCAACTGATCAATCAACCTCCTAAGCTAAAGGGCTTCCTATGCAGCCTCAGTTATCCCAATGTACTCGATCTCTATGGTAGACAAGGTCATGATTGGTCGAAGGGTTGATCTCCAAGACACCGATCCACCATATATATAGAAGAGGTATCCAGTAGTAGACCTTCTTGTATAAAGATCACTAGCATAATTTGCATCAACAAATCCTTCCAGAGGACCTGAACCTTCACACATTTTCATAGATTGTTCTCCAAATCCTCCCGGCTGCCCATCAAACATCAAACCATAATCTCTTATTCCATGCAGATATCTCAATATCCATTTCAATGCTTTTCAGTGTTCCTTCCAAGGGTTAGCCATGTATCTACTAACCGTGCTCACTGCATGTGCTATATCTAATCTACAGCACACCATAGTGTACATCACACTACCTACAGCATTTTCATAAGGGACTCGTTTCATGTACTCTCTCTTCTCTGCTGACTGAGGGCATTGTAACTTGGAGAGAGACATATGGCTCGACAATAGCGTCTCTGCAGGTTTGGCCTTCTCCATCCCAAACCTCCTCAGAACCTTCTGGACATACTTTCCTTGTGACAAATGGAGCACTCCTTTGCACCTATCTTTGCAAATCTCCAATCCAAGGATTTTCTCAGCTAGATCCAAATCTTTCACCTCAAATTCAGATGATAATATCCTTTTCAACCTTTTCATAGCATCCATGCTTCTATTTGCTATGAGCATATCATCTACATACAATAATAGGTATAGGGCATCCTCCTTATCTACATCCTTGATGTAGACATAACAATCATGTTCACATCTGCTGAAACCCAGGCTCAAAACAAAACTATCAAACCTTCGATACCACTAACGAGGGGATTGTTTCAAGCCATACAAAAACTTTCTTAGTAAACACACCTTTTCTTCATGTCCCATCTTCATGAAACCATCTGGCTACTTCATGTAGATTCTTTCCTCCAAAGTTTCATGAAGGAAGGCCATCTTCACATCCATCTATTCCAATTCCATGTTATGCTGTGCCACCAGTGACAGCAAAACTCAAATAGATGTATGATGCACCACAGGAGAGAAACTTTCTATATAGTCAATCCCTTCCCTTTGTGAGTATCCCTTTGCTACCAGCCTTGCTTTGAATCTGACTCCTCCTTATTCTGAAGGTGCTTCTTTCTTTGTGAACACCCACTTTGAGCCAATAGGTCGAGCATCCTCTAGAAGATCCACCAGCTGTCATGTCTGATTCTTCTCAAGTGATTCCATCTCCTCCATCATGGCCTGCATCCATCACTCTCCATGGCCTCTGCATAACTCTCTAGATCTTCATTAGCAGTGATGAGTGCATAGGAGATAACCTCATCAATGTCATATCTGACTGGTCTTCTATTAGTACGCTAGGGCTTATGCAAAGCCACTCCCACTGGCACATCTCTGCCTGATGTCTGTGGCTGCTCCTACACGTCTGTCTAAACTATTGGCCCTCCATGCTGATTTTTAATTTGAGATAATACTTTTCTGCCCAGCTCCACCTCAACCAGAACACTCCTGTAAGTGGATGTAACCTCCATGCCATCATTTTCTGACTGGCCACCACTATTTACCTCTATTTCTCTAGTTCTATCTATCCCAGACCTCCTCAAGATGCTCTTCTCGTCAAAGATAATGTCCCTACTGATCACTGACTTCTGTGCTTGAGAGTCCCACAGTACGTACCCTTTGACTCCTTGTGGATACCCTATGAATATCATCTTTTGAGATTTTGGATCCAATTTGCTCCTCTCAGTTGCCTCCACATGTGCATAGACTATGCAACCGAAGACTTTCTGGTGGCCAAGCTCCACCTTCTTATCACTCTAGACCTCCTCTAGAATGCCTCCATTCAGCTTATAATGAGGGGACCTGTTCACAAGAAAATAAGAAAAAATTAGAGCATCACCCCAAAAGAACTTTGGGAGTGATGCCTGCAGCCTCAAACTCCATGCCTTCTCGATCAGTGTTCGGTTCATCCTCTCCGTGACACCATTCTGCTTGGGGGTCATCCTCATCATGTAATGGCGTTTAATACCATTTTTCTCACAGTACCTCCTGAACTCTAAGCTAGTATACTCTCCTGCATTATCCGACCTCAGATACTTCACCTATCTTCTTGACTCCTCTACTTTAGCTCTCCAGGCTCTGAACTGGGCAAACATTTCTAATTTTTCTCTAATCAGATAAACCCACACCTTCCTTGAGAAATCATCAATGAAAGTGATAAAGTATTTTGCCCCACCTCTAGCTGATATAGGAGTTGGTCCCCACACATCTGAGTGCACTAAATCCAGCACTCCCTTGCTGTGCTTGGTACTTCTGGCAAACTTTGCCCTATGCTATTTGCCAAAGATGCATGGCTCACAAAGATCTGTGCTCTCCTTCTTCAGGGCTGGGATCATACCTCTTCTACATAGTTCAGTGAGCCCATGGTCACTCATATGATCCATCCGATAGTGCCATAGCTGATATAAAATCTGCTCCTCCTGTGCCACTGTTAGCATCTCTGCACTATCATTTACCATTGAGCCTTTTATTCTATAAAGATTGTTGCTCAGTCATCTACCTCTCATCACCACCAAAGCTCCCTTGAAAATTTTCAGACATCCACTCCTAGCCTGGCTACTAAAAGCATAAACCTGCTCCTCCAAGTAGCCCAAAGAAATCAAATTCTTATTCAACTCCGATACATACCTGATATTTGATAGTGTATAAATGATCCCATCGTATATCCTCATCCTGATAGAGCCGATTCTAACTATTTTGCATGGATGATCATCTCCAAGGCTGACACTTCCACCATCGGCCTTCTGGTAGGTAGCAAACCAGTCCTGATGAGAAGTATAGTAGTGCGAGCATGCTGAATCTAATATCCACATAGTATCGTACTCTATGGATCCATCTGATATAACTAGTAGGTCTTCTCCACTACTCATAGAAGCTGTATCATCTCCCTTACTGGCCTTCTCTTTTTCTGATCTCAAAAGGAGACAATCTCTCCTCAGATGTCCAGGCTGATGATATTTATAATATTTCAATGTCATCTTCCTCTGATCGTGAGACTTTGACCTGTCCTTAGATTTTCCTCTTGTCTTCACCTATGATCTTCCTTGTCTTTCATTCACAGCCAAGATCTCAGACTTAGGGCCTCCCTTGCAGATCTTCTTCTTTTGCTCATTTGATTTGAGCACGCCAACAACCTCTTCATAGTTTAGGGTCTCCTTTTCATAAACTAAAGTTGTTATAAGACCATCATACAAACCTAGGAGAGAACATAATAGCAGCAATGCCCGATCCTCCTCGTCGATCTTCACATCGAAACATATCACCTCAAAACATACCTGATTGAACCTTTGGATATGTGCAACAAGATCTCCACCTTCGGACATCCTCAAACTATATAGTTATTTCTTCAACCATAGCTTGTTGGTCATATTCTTCCCCATATATGTGTTCTCTAGTTTCTCCCAGAGCCCCTTCACCATAGTTTCTATGCAAACTTTGGATAAAACTTGATCGACCAAGCACATTCGGATTGTGCTAAAAGCAATTTCCTCCAACTCTTCTCAATCCTCAGCACAAATCTTTTTCGATCTTTCTTTTGTTAAGACCTTGTAGATCCTCTGCTGAACCAACAAGTTCTTTACTCTTTGCTACCATAGAGTAAAGTTTTCTTTGTCGTCGAACTTCTCAAAATCCATCTTGAATTCACTTAATCCCATGACTTCAGACAAGTCAAGAACAAATCCCTAACACCCTTCACGATCTCATATACCAGCAAAACTATCCTTCAAAGAAGATCTAACTAGCCCTAGATTCTCTTTCCAAACTTCTGTATCACCGTTCCTCCGTGTAAACAATCTTCACCTCAATCTAGAGATAACTACAAAGCAAACTAGAAGTTTTAGGATAAAACCTAGTGCAACAGATCCTGGATGTAGTAAATCCTAGGTGTCTTCCTTTCTTCCATGCAACACCACTTTGATACCAAATGTTGGGAATATGCGCTCTTCCCACATGGATTGACATGGCTACTGGTGATTAGCCAAGCAACAAGAAAGTACTTCTTAGAGATTTATGCAAAAGCACGATCAAATAAATCAAGGAATAGAGAAGAAAAGAAGAAGAGATTTCTAGAAGAAAAGAGCTTTTATTCAGTATATTTCAGCACTTTCACAACCTTGACCTATTTTCAGTATATATACTTTACAAAGGATCAAGTCCAAGCTCATAGAAAAACTTTTCAAACCCAAACAACCCACATACACAAAATAATAACCTGCAAAAACTGAGCCGGCCCAGTTTCAGACTGAGCCGGCTAACCTGCGACTAGGTCGGCTTAGTCCTAGATCGAGCTGGCCCAGTTGTTGTGTATCATGCCAGCAGTCCAAAAATACTGCTTTCTATCTGGATTTTTCTCTAAGACCTAGCCGACCCTGTCCTGGACTGAGCCGACCCAGTTCCTAACTGAGCTGGCTCAGTCTCAGTATGAGCCGACCCAATTTTTGAACTTTGCTATTGAGACTGATTCTTCTTCTGACTCACTCCTATCTTTCCATGACCTATCTTCTCATATTTTCAAGACTTGGGAGTGCCACTTCTGAGCTCACATGATCATCTCCAAGGTTGATACTTTCATTATCGACCTTCTGGTAGGTAACAAACCACTTTTAATGAGAAGTATAGTGGTGTGAGCATGATGAATCTAATATCCACAATATCGCACTCTGTAGATCCATCTGATATAACTAGTAGGTCTTCTTCACTGCTCACAGAAGCTGTATCATCTTCCTTGCTGGTCTTTCCTTTTTCTATTCTCAAAAGAGGACAATCTCTCCTCAGATATCCAAGCTGATGACATTTATAATATTTCAATGTCATCTTCCTCTGATCGTGAGACTTTGACCTGCCTTTGGATTTTTTGTTAGATATATGTGCCCTAGAAGCCAAAATTGGCTGACACTTGTAATACACTTCTAGGAAAAAATTATAATTTTGACTACAATCAATAAAATGGGTTATTTTTTATCACATATGTGTATTTAGTGTCTATGATACATCCTTTGAGTTAATGACAATGATAATTCATATTTTCAAGAGTTGAAAATTTAAGACATGAATAATCATTATTAACTCATAAAATACTTCCGACCATAGGATCATCACGAGGATGGTGATTGATCCAGAAGGTTGGTGTACAATCGCTTCTCTTTAGTAGATAAGTCTTGAGTCTATGGTGTGGAGACACCAGAGCGAGAGTACAGATA
>QRFJ01002933.1:32366-74745 GCA_006176705.1 Cocos nucifera | reverse complement strand
TAAACCATGTTTTGGACCAGGACCCTCCCATTCTTTACCAGCCCATCCATCCACTGAATAGAGAGCATCTCTGAAAAAATGGATAGACAAAGATAATAAGGCCAGATATTACATGTTGGGCTCGATGTCAGATGAGCTCCAGTGCCAACATGAAGATATCGGGATGGCTCACCAAATGTTGGCTCACCTGTAGGAGATGTTTGGTGAATAGAGTCGCGCAGTCAAGTATCAAGTCACGAAATGATTTTTTAAGGCTAAGATGCATGATGGGCAGTCAATCCAAGATCACTGTCTGATGATGATCAAGAACATGGAAGAGCTTGAGAAGCTCGGTGTGAAGTTAGACTTGGATCTGCAGAACTATATTATTCTGCAATCCTTGACTGATGCATATGGGCAATTCATCATGAATTACCACATGCATAAACTTCAAAATTTTTTGGCCGAATTAATGAATATGCTGGTCACCACTAAGCTTTCTATGAAAGGTTCTAAAGGCTCAATTCTTGCTATGGAACGGACTTCTTCCAAAAGAAAGTCTTATAGAAAGAAAAAGAAGTCTGGGAAAAAGCAGAAGGTGGAAGGAACAAAGAAGAAGAAGGTAGAGCCAAAGAAAAAGGCCGATGTCAAAGAAAAGTGTTTCCATTGCAACAGCGACGGCCATTAGAAGCGGAACTACTCTACTTACCTGGCCACCCTGAAGAACAAGAAGGAAGATCCTTCTGGAGGTATGCTCATTATTGAGTCTAACCTTATGGTTTCTTCTGCATCTAGTTGGGTGCTTGACTCTGGTTCTAGTGCTCATCTGTGCACTTCCATGCAGGGTCTTGAGGATAGCAGGAGGTTGAGTGATGAAGATATGATCCTACGCATCGATAATGGAGCAAGAGTTGCTGCAGTAGCCATGGGAACATACCCTCTTTGATTACCATCTGGTTTAGACTTAGTTTTGAAAGACTATTATTATGTGCCTGCAGCTAGCAGAAATTTAATTTCTATTTCATGCTTAGTACAAGAAGGCTATGTGATTACCTTCTTTAAGGACCATTGTAACATTCTTTATGAAAGAAATAAAATTGCAAATGGTTTCCTTGTTAATGGTCTTTATCAGCTACATATTGATATACCTGTTCTAACTATCGAGCAAAACGTGAATGCCAACGACCTAGGGATAGTCCAAATGATAGAATATCTATGGCACCTAAGATTAGGTCATATAGCAGAAGATAGGATCAACAAATTGGAGAAAAATGGGCTATTGAGTCCATTGACTTTTCGAGTCATATCCAACTGCGAATCTTGTCTCCAAGGCAAAATGACCAAACTTTCTTTTATAGGACATGGGGAGAGGGCCACAGATCTCGTGCCCTAGTACATACTGATGTGTGAACCCATTTGATGTGCCGGCTAGAGGCAATTTTGTCTACTTCATTACCTTTATCGATGATCTGTCTAGGTATGGGTATGTGTATCTTATGAGACATAAGTCTGAAGCTTTTAAAAAGTTCAAAGAATTTAGACATGAAGTAGAAAAATAAATTGGAAAACCCATTAAGGTTCTTCGATCAGATCAAGGAGGTGAATACCTTAGTCAAAAATTCCTAGACTATCTTAAGGAAAATGGCATAGTCTCTTAATGGACTCCACCAGAAACACCTCAACTCAACGGAATTTTAGAATGGAGAAATTAGACTCTATTGGATATGGTCCGATCCATAATGAGCTTCATAGACCTCCCTGATTTTCTTTAAGGACATTTATTGTTAACTTCTATTTATCTACTGAATAGGGTTCCCTCTAAGACCGTTCCTACCGCACCGTATGAGATATGGCATGGTAAGAAACCAAGTCTGAGTCATCTCAAAATTTGGGGTTGTCCGGCTCATGTCAAAAGACAACAAGCAGACAAGTTAGAGGTTTAGGTCACTTCAGAGCTCGATTCAATAGGATATCCTAAAGAGTCATCATTAGATACTATTTCTACATTCTAGAAGACACAATGTGATTGTGAGTCGACATGCTATTTCTTGAAAAATAGTTTATTCAAGATGTGGCATTGGAAAGCAGATTGAGCTTGATGAGAAAGTCTCACAAGTACAACGAGCTAAGGACCAATTGGAACCAAATCAGATTGAGCCAATAAGAATACTACCTCCTCCACCTCGTAGATCGGAAAGAGTTTTCCATCCCCCTGAAAGATACTTAGGTATTATTTCAAAGGAAGTAGAGGAAATGTTCCTCGTAGGTAATTGTGCTCATGGTGATGATCCCAAAACCTACAATAAGGTGCTATCAGATATCGACTCCGAGAAATGGCTAGAGACAATGTAGTCAGAAATTGACTCGATGCACTCAAACTAAGTCTGGACCTTGGTTAGATCCACTAGAAGGATATAGTACCTATTGGGTGTAAATGGATCTTCAAGAGAAAGATTGGTGCAGATGGGAATATGGAGACGTTCAAGGCTAGACTAGTGGCAAAAGGTTATAGTCAACACGAAGGCATTGACTATCAGGATATCTTTTCTCCAATGGCTATGCTAAAATCCATCCGCACATTGCTTGCCATTGCAACCTATTTTGACTATGAAATATGGCAAATGGACGTGAAAATGGCATTTTTGGAACTGGATATCTTGGAGGAAGATCATCTATATAGAACAGCCGCTAGATTTCATATTCAGTGATACTGATCATAAGGTTTGCAAGCTGCAAAGGTCCATATATGGACTTAAGCAAGCATCTTGGAGCTGGAACACTCGTTTCAATGATGTGACCAAAATATTTAGTTTCATCAAAAAATGAAGAGAAACCGTGGTGTCTTCAAAAAGATCAGTGGGAGCACTGTTGTCTTCCTCGTATTGTACGTGGATGACATCCTCCTTTATTGGGAATGATTTCCATGATTACAACAGTCAAATTATGGTTGTCCAAGGAATTCTCCATTGAAAGACCTAGGTGAAGTATCCTTTTTCTAGGAATTAAGGTCTATAGGGATAGACCGAATAGGAATGCTGGACTTTCATAGAAGATGTACATAGAGAAAGTACTGAGAGGTTTAGTATGGAAAATTCTAAGAGGGGATTAATACCCTTTAGAACATGATATTTCATCTTTCCAAGAAGATGTGTGCCCTAGCACCACTTGATGGAAATAGAATGCAATGAGCCAAAAATCCCTTAGTGCTGCCAATAGGGAGCCCTCATGTATGCCATGCTATGTACACGACCTGATATAGGCCCATGCTGTGAGTGTTACAAGCAGATATCGAATCAAATCCAGGTGAAGAACACTGGACTTCTGTGAAATGTATCCTTAAGTACTTGAGAAGAACTAAGGATATGATTGTTGGTCTTTTCGTAATGGAGAACTCAAGTACCTAGGGATACACAGACTCGGACTTCATGTCCGATATAGATGATCGAAAGTCGACATCTAGGTGTCTGTTTGTGTGCAATGGTCTGGTGCTATTAGTTGGAAAGAGTTCAAGAAAATGGTGATAGCAGATTCCCACGAGAAGCAGCGAATATATCACTGCAGTCAGAGGCTACGAAGAAGCCAATTCTGGTACAAAGAAGTTTGCTACAGAAATTAAAGTAATGCCATTCAGATTGCCGTTCCGCTATACTATAACAATAATGGCGCCATAAGCCCTTGCTAAGGAGTCGAGGTCTCACCAGAAAAAATCCAAGCACATTGAGCGGGCGATACCACACTCATCCGCGATTACCTCGAGATAGGGTTTATGTCGAGGTCAAGAGAGTCAACTCCACAGATAATATGGCAGATCCACTTACAAAGCCGTTGGGCCAACAGAAGATCGAAGCGCACTTGAGAGAATGGGACTTAGACTTGTAAGCCAATTGGCTTTAGGAATAAGTGGAAGATTGTTAGATATATGTGCCCTAAAAGTCAGAATTGGCTGACACTTGTAATACACTTCTAGGGGCAAAATTATAATTTTGACTATAATCAATAAAATGGGTTTTTTCTATCACATATGTGTATTTAGTGTCTGTGATACATCTTTAATTAATGGTAATGATAATTCATATTTTCAAGAGTTGAAAATTTTAAGACATGAATAATCATTATTAACTCATAAAATGCTCCCGACCATAGGATCATCACGAGGATGGTGATTGATCCAGAAGGTTGGTGTACAATCGCTTCTCTTTAGTAGATGAGTCTTGAGTCTATGGTGTGGAGACACCGAAGCAAGAGTACAGATACTCGTTAGAGAATGAGGGCACTAAGCGTGACCATCTCGAGTAGTCATTAGGAAGTCTACCTTCTCGTCAATGACTGACTCGATGTTGCAGTATTGTGTCTGGTTCTTTGACCTGAGATGCATCGGCAGTTCACCATAAGGGTGTTATAGTTTGACTACACCATTACTCAGTCTCCTAGCCATATGGAACCCTGAGGTGTATGTTGGCTATAGCATGTTCATTGAAGGAACTAGATAGCATCAAGATGGAATTTATCTAACTCGGTGGTAGAGGGGCAACCCTATGATGATCATGAGAATCAAGTCCAGAAGTCCATGGCCATGGCAGAGTGAAATAATAGAAAGAGTTTTTATTTAGATTTTTACATTGGACTTGAAATCGAATGATTACATCATATGACAGAGACTAGGGTTTGACGAGTTCACCTTAACCCTAATCTGATCGGGGCTCAAGATAGAAGAACTTAATCACATAGGTAGCTGCACCAAGAGGTTCGCATTCAACTCTGATGGGTTGCCACCATATACTGCTAGGTGTCACTGGTGGATTTTGGGAGCAATTAGAATGATTTAGATGATCGATCATTCTAGCTGTTCGAATCAGAAGAGTTTTGATCCATCGAAAGGAGTTTCGATGATGTCGATGATAGAGATCATGACATATCCCATTATCATACAGAATTGAACCTAATTGTATCACACAAATAATGGTTTGAATCTGGTGATCATCAATTGAGCTGATCCAGTTCAATTGATCTGAATGAGATTCAATTAGGTTCAAGAAAATCGTGCTAGCACTCGATTGAACCTAATGTTCTTCTTTTACTATCATAAATAGTTGTCCTGACTGAGCCAAAGGAGTTTGTGCTCATTTAGAGGCCTTCATTTTGTCTGACTAGAGTTTGTCTAAGTCAGAAAAGATTGTCTTATTTTGTAAGACATTACCTGCCATTTTTGGTCATCTGCCATTTCTCGTTCTTTGACTTTGGTCAAAAGTTGACCTTTGACTGGTCAAATGTTGACCATTGACACTTTGACTTTTGTCCATATGTCACGCACCTATTGGAGGGTTGGTGGGGGCCTGTCCCCCTGCAAGAACCTGGCAAGGAGGAGGGCACATGCCACCCTTGGCGTGTGCCCATGCTGGAGGCGCCCAGGAGTTCCTATTGGATAGGGACTCCATCTTCTTTTTGGATTCCGATTAGAGTTCTCCTAAGAATCAACTTTGACTGATCGTAGGCACCATCTAAGGAGGAATCCAGGGGACTCTATTTCCACTAATCAAATTTAGATCTGATTTCACAAAGGATTGTGATTGGTTGGGAAGAAGAGGAGTTGGATCACGCTTAGTCTATAAATAAGACCCTATGCCCAACTCAAAGAGCATCATAATTCTCCATGCCCCAAGGCTGCTTCTCCTCTCCTCCTCCATGCCAAACCCACCTTCTCCCTCTCCTCTCCACATCCAAAAGGAGTTTTGGACCTTGGTTGGTGCGATCCAGATGAGAGAAAGGCGAGTGAAAGCTAGAAGGTTGCACTGCTACATAGGACAACTGCTGATCCTCAAAAGGAGTTTTGAAGATTCTCCAGATCAGATCCAGAACTAATTTTTGGAGACGTGATAGAGAAGAAGAGGATCTCTAAATCCAATCCAAGTGGATACCAGTAGAGGCCAGGCACATGCGTGGCTAGATCCAGAACCTTCCACTGCTCACAGGATCATCATCGAGTAATAGGATTACCCACTTCAAGGTAAATTAAATTTGATTTAATTTATCTAATTTTATTTTAATTTATAAAATAATAATAATCAGATCTGAAACATTCTAGATCTAATCTAGATCAAAGAAAAAATTTTTGAAATATATCTCTTGATCTGATCAGATCTGAACAAACATGATCCGAAAAATTAGGATTTCCCTTCATTTTTCTCCTGTCTTCTCATTTGATCTTCCCTGTCTTTCATTCACAATCAAGATCTCAGACTTAGGGTCTCCCTTGTAGATCTTCTCCTTTTGCTCATTTGATCTGAACACACCAACAACCTCTTCATAGTTTGGGGTCTCCTTCCCATAAACTAGAGTTGTTATGAGACTATCATACAAACCTGAGAGAGAACATAATAGCAGCAATGCCCGATCCTCCTCGTCGATCTTCACATCCAAACTCATCACCTTAGAACCCACCTGATTGAACCTTTTGATATGTGTAATAAGATCTCCATCTACGGACATCCTCAAACTATATAGCTGTTTCTTCAACCATAGCTCGTTCGTCATGTTCTTCCCCATGTATGTGTTCTCCAATCTCTCCCAGAGCCCCTTTGCCGTAGTTTCTACGCAAACCTCAGGCAAAACCTGATTGGCCTAGCACATCTGGATTGTGCTAAAAGCAATTTCCTCTAACTATTTTCAATCCTCAGCACCGATCTTTTCCAGTCTTTCTTCTGTCAAGATCTTGTAGATCCTTTGCTAAACCAACAAGTCCTTTACTCTTTGCTGCCATAGGGTAAAGTTTTTCTTACCATCGAACTTTTCAAAATTCACCTTGAATCCACTTGATTCCATGACTTCAAATAAGTCAAGAACAGATCTCTAACACCCTTCACGATCACACACCAGTAAAACTACCCTTCATAGAAGATCTAACAAGCCCTAGATCCTCTTTCCAAACTTCTATATCACCGTTCCTCCATGTAAACAATCTCCACCTCAATCTAGAGACAACCATAAAGCAAACTAGAAGTTTTAGGATAAAACCTGATGCAACAAATCCTGGATGTAGTAAATCCTAGGTGTCTTCCTTTCTTTCATGCAACACCGCTCGATACCAAATATTGGAAATATGCGCTCTTCCCACACGAATCGACGTGGCCGTCAGTGATTAGCCAAGCAATCAAGAAAGTACTTCTTAGAGATCTCAGTGGAAGCATGATCAAATAAATCAAGAAATAGAGAAGAGAAGAAGAGATTTTCGAAAGAAAAGAGCTTTTATTCAGCATATTTTAGCACTCTTACAACCTTGACCTATTTTTAGTATATATACTTTACAAAGGATCAAGCCCAAGCTCATAGAAAAACTTTTCAAACCCAAACAACCCATGTACACAAAATAATAACCTGCAAAAATTGAGTCGGTCCAGTTTCAGACTGAGCCGGCTAACCTATGATTGGGTCGGCTCAATCCCATACTAAGCTGACCCAATTATAGATCATGCCAATAGTCCAAAAATGCCACTTTCTATCTAGATTTTTCTCTGAGACCTAGCTGACCCAGTCCTGGACTGAACCGACCTAGTTTCCAACTAAGCCAGCTCAGTCTTAGAGTGAGCCGGCCTAGTTTCTGAACTTTACTATTAAGACTGATTCTTCTTTTGACTTGCTCCCATCTTCTCATGATCCGTCTTCTCATATTTCCAAGACTTAGGAGTGCCACTTCTGAGCTTACATTCTCCACCTTGGTATTTCTATGTTCTTGTGAACTCATCTCTTCATAACAGATCCATCCATACCACACATCTCTGAAAGCTGTCTCTAGGAAATACCTTCATGAGTACATTAGACTGATTCTCCTTGGTATGGACTTTCATCAATTTCACTGATCCTGAGGTACCTCACGTCTATATGCTTTGTGCGTGCATGATAGACTGGGTTCTGTGCGAACAACAAAGCACTCTGACTATCACTGAATAGTGTAACCTTGCTCTGCTCTACCCCCAACTCATCAATCAGCCTCCTAAGTCAAAGGGCTTTCTTTGCAGCCTCCGTTATCCCAATGTACTCAGCCTCTATGGTAGACAAGGGCGCGTAATTGGCTGAAGGATTGATCTCCAAGACACCGGTCCACCATATACGTAGAAGAGGAAACCAGTAGTAGACCCCTTTGTATCAAGATCACCAGCATAATTTGCATCAACAAATCCTTCCAGAGGATCTAAACCTTCACACATCCTCATAGATTGATCTCCAAATTCTCTCGACTGCCCACCAAACATCAAACCATAATTCCTTATTCCATGCAGATATCTCAATATCCATTTCAATGCTTTCCAGTGTTCCTTCCCAGGATTAGCCATGTATCTAGTAACCGTGCTCACAGCATGTACTATATCTGGTCTACAATACACCATAGTGTACATCACACTACCTATAATATTTGCATAAGGGACTCATTCCATGTACTCTCTCTCCTCTTCTGACTGAGGACACTGTAACTTGGAGAGAGACATATGGCTCGACAATGGCGTCTCTGTAGGTTTGGCCTTTCTCCATCCCAAACCTCTTTAAAACCTTATGGACATACATTTCTTATGACAAATGGAGCACTCCTTTGCACCTATCTCTGCAAATCTCCATTCTAAGGATTTTCTCAATTAGACCCAAATCTTTCATCTCAAATTCAGATGATAATGCCCTTTTCAACCTTTTCATAGCATCCATGCTTGTCCTGACTATGAGCATATCATCTACATACAATAATCGGTATAGGGCATCCTCCTCATCTACATCCTTAACGTAGACACAACAATCATGTTCAGATCTACTGAAACCCAGGCTCAAGACAAAGCTATCAAACCTTCGATACCACTGTCGAGTAGATTGTTTCAAGCCATACAAAGATTTTCTGAGTAAACACACTTTTTCTTCCTATCCCATCTCCATGAAACCATCTGACTACTTCATGTAGATTCTTTCCTCCAAAGTTCCATAAAGGAAGGCCGTCTTCTCGTCCATCTATTCCAATTCTATGTTATGCTATGCCACCAGTGACAGCAAAACTCGAATAGATGTATGATGCACCATAGAAGAGAAAATTTTTATGTAGTCAATCCCTTTCCTTTGTGAGTATTCCTTTACTACCAGCCTTATTTTGAATCTGACTCCATCTTATTCTGAAGGTGCTTCTTTCTTTGTGAACACCCACTTTGAGCCAATAGGTCGAGCACCCTCTAAAAGATCCACCAGCTGCCATGTGTGATTCTTCTCAAGTGATTCCATCTCCTCCATCATGGCCTGCATCCATGAATCATGATCTTCACTCTCCATGGCCTCTGCATAATTCTCTAGATCTTTATTAGTAGTGATGAGTGCATAGGAGATAACCTCATCAATGCCATATCTGATCGGTCTCTTAATAGTACACTGGAGCTTATGCAAAGTCACTCCCACTGGCACATCTCTGCCTGATGTTTGTAGCTGCTCCTACATATCTATCTAAACTACCGACCCTTCATACTAATTTTTAATCTGAGACAATACTTTTTTGTCCAGCTCCACCTCAATAGGAACACTCCTGCAAGTAGATGTAACCTGCATGCCATCATTCTCTGACTGGCCACCGCTGTTCACCTTTATTTTTCCATTTCCATCTATCCCAGACCACCTCAAGATGCTCTTCTCACTAAAGATAACGTCCCTGCTGATCACTGACTTCTGTGCCTAAGAGTCCCATAGCAGGTATCCCTGGACTCCTTATGGATACCCTATGAATATCTACTTTTGAGATTTTGGGTCCAATTTGCTCCTCTCGGTTGCCTCCACATATGCATAGGATGTGCAACCGAAGACTTTTAGGTGGCCAAGCTCCACCTTCTTTCCACTCCATATCTCTTCTAGAATGCCTCCATTCGCTTATAATGAGGGGACCTACTCATAAGAAAATAAAAAAAAGTTAGAGCATCACCCCAAAAGAACTTTAAGAGTGATGTCTGCAGCCTCAAACTCCGTGCCTTCTCGATCAGTGTCCAATTTCTTCCTCTCCATGACACTATTCTACCAAGGAGTCATCCTCACCGTGTAATGGCAATTGATGCCATTTTCCTTATAGTACCTCTTGAACTCCAAGCTAGTATACTCTCCCTCATTATCCGACCTCAGACACTTTACCTATCTTCCTAACTTCTCTACTTCAGCTCTCCAGGCTCTGAACCGAGCAAACATCTCTAATTTTTCTCTGATCAGATAAACCCATACCTTTCTTAAAAAAATCATCAATGAAAGTAACAAAATATTTTGCCCCACCTCTAGTTGATACAGGAGCTGGTCCCCACACATCCGAGTGCACTAAATCTAGCACTCCCTCACTGCGCTTGGTACTTCTGGCAAACTTCATCCTATGCTATTTGCCAAAGATACACAGCTCACAATGATCTATGCCCTCCTTCTTTAGGGCTAGGATCATACCTCTTTTGCTTAGTTATGTGATCCCACGGTCACTTATATGACCCATCCGATAGTACCATAGCCAATATAAAATCTACTCCTCCTGTGTCACTACTAGCACCTTTGCACTATCATTTACCACTAAGCCTTCCATTCTGTAAAGATTATTGCTCAATCTTCTATCTCTCATCACCACCAAAGCTTCTTTAAAAATTTTTAGACATTCACTCCCAGTCTGGCTACTAAAAACATAATCCTACTCCTCCAAGTAGCCCAAAAAAATCAAATTCTTTTTCAACTCCGGTACATGCCTGATATTTGATAATATACGAATGATCCTGTCGTACATCATCATCCTGATAAAGCCAATTTTAGCTACTTTACATGGGTGATCATCTCCAAGACTGACACTTTCATTATCGGCCTTCTAGTAGGTAACAAATCACTTCCGATGAGAAGTATAGTGGTGCGAGCATACTGAATCTAATATCCACATAGTATCTCACTCTATGGATCCATTTGATACAACTAGTAGGTCTTCCCCACTGCTCACAGAAGCTGTATCATCTTTCTTGCTGGCCTACCCTTTTTCTGATCTCAAAAGAGGATAATCTCTCCTCAGGTTTCCAAGCTGATAAAATTTATAACATTTCAATGTCATCTTCCGATGATCGCGAGACTTTGACCTGTCCTTGGATTTTTCTCTTGTCTTCTCATTTGATCTCCCTGTCTTTCGTTCACCACCAAGATCTCAGACTTAAGGTCTCCCTTATAAATCTTCTCCCTTTGCTCATTTGATCTGAGCACACCAACAACCTCTTCATAGTTTAGGATCTTCTTCCCATAAGCTAGAGTTGTTATGAGGCCATCATACAAACCTGAGAGAGAACATAATAGCAGCAATGCCTGATCTCCTCATCGATCTTCATATCCAAACTCACACCTTAGAACATACCTAATTGAACCTTTAGATATGTGCAACAAGATCTTTGTCTTTGAGCATCCTCAGACTATATAGCTATTTCTTCAACCACAGCTTGTTCGTCATGTTCTCCTCCATGTATGTGTTCTCCAGTCTCTCCCAAAGCCCCTTTGTCATAGTTTCTATGCAAACCTCAAGCAAAATCTAATCAGCCAAGTATATCTGGATTGTGCTAAAAATAATTTCCTCCAACTCTTCCTAATCCTCAGCACTGATCTTTTTTGACCTTTCTTTTGTCAAGACCTTGTAGATCCTCTGTTGAACTAGTAAGTTCTTTACTCTTTGCTGCCATAGGGTAATGTTTTTCTTGCCATTGAACTTCTCAAAATCCACCTTGAATCCACTTGATTTCATGACTTCAAACAAGTCAAGAATAAATTTCTAACACCCTTCATGATCACACACCAGTAAAACTATCCTTCATAGAAGATCTAACTAGCCCTAGATCCTCTTTCCAAACTTCTGTATCACCGTTCCTCCATGTAAACAATCTCTACCTCAATCTAGAGACAACCACGAAGCAAACTAGAAGTTTTAGAATAAAACCTGATACAATAGATCCTGGATGTAGTAAATCCTAGGTGTCTTTCTTCCTTCCACGCAACACCGCACTAATATCAAATGTTGAGAATATGCGCTCTTCCCACATGGATCGGCGTGGTCGTCGGTGATTAGCCAAGCAATTAAGAAATTACTTCTTAGAGATCTCTATGGAAGCACGATCAAATAAATCAAGGAATAGAGAAGAAGAGAAGAAGAGATTTTTGAAAGAAAAGAGCTTTTATTCAGCATATTTCAGCACTCTTACAACCTTGACATGTTTTTAGTATATATACTTTATAAAGGGTCAAGCCCAAGCTCATAGAAATACTCTTCAAACCCAAACAACTTACGTACACAAAATAATAATCCATAAAAACTAAGCCTATCTAGTTTCAGACTGAGTCAGCTAACCTACGACTGGGTCGACTCAGTCCCAGTATGGGACTAAGCCGATCCAGTTGTGTACCGTACCAACAATCCAAAATTACTGCTTTCTATATGAATTATTTTCTGAGACATAGCCGACCTAGTTTTCAACTAAGCTGGCTCAGTCTCAGAGTGAGCCGATCTAGTTTCTGAACTTTACTATTGAGATCGATTCTTATTTCGACTTGCTTCCATCTTCTTATAACCTATCTTCTCATATTTTCAAGACTTAAAAGTGCCACTTCTGAGCTCACACCTTTAACCCATGTTTTATAAAATTATCTTAGGATCTTTAAATTACAAATCTAGATCCTAAATAATCACTTAATTCTTAATTAAGGTCAAAGCTTATGGGTTTGGATTTATGAAATCTCAGAACTAATTTCTGACTTAATCATTTGAAATATTTTTAAATTGATAAATAATTTACATTAAATCATATTCAATATATGGTTTTAAATCTAATTTATTTTAATATTTTGATCATATCCTAGGATTTTGAATCTAAAATTTTATAAAAAATAAGTTCTTAATTTAAATTCTATAAAATAAATATATCACATATATTCTAGATTTAAAACAAAAGATACATATCGATATACATAATAGTAGGATCTAAA
This sequence comes from Cocos nucifera, assembly GCA_006176705.1. NCBI lineage: Eukaryota > Viridiplantae > Streptophyta > Magnoliopsida > Arecales > Arecaceae > Cocos > Cocos nucifera. Next base: position 61,782 of record QRFJ01002933.1, on the reverse strand, counting down.
TCTAAACATAAAATACATCATATGGATTAGATCATAAACCATTTAAAATTAGATTTAAAATCTAAAAATAAATTATAAATCACTTTAGATCTTATCTAACATATTTATGATTCAGGTAATTTGGATCAGCAGATATTAGGATAATCTCTCCACTGTAAGGGATAACCCTTATAGCAGGACAATCTTATAGCAGTATGTGCAACACGATATTATTTAGATCTAATCTAAATAATCTAAAATAGATCTAACAACTATTTAATTTTAGATTTAAAGTTAAAAATAAATCATAAAATTACTTAGATCATATCTAACTTATCCATGATTCAAGTATAGATCAGCACATACTAGGACAATCTCTCCACTATAAGGGATAAATCTTACAGCAGGACAATCTTATAGCAATATGTATGATCTTTAAAGTTTTATTTTTATATTTAATCTTAATGCAAATATGATGATGTTATAAATTGACCTAGATGCTCTAATACCATTGATGGAAAATATGCAGGATTTCATGCATAAATTTCAAAACTTTTTTGAAATATAACGCAGCGGAAGTTATAAATTAAATCATTTAATCTATAGATGCATGTAATCAAATTACAAAACCCTATATCTAGGACCTATAACATGTCATATTATATTTTAAATCAAAAAATAAATATTTTGGTATTGATCAAATCAATATCCTAGATCTAGAACGATTCTAGATCTAAAACCTAGATCACATCTAGGTGAGAGAAGAGATCAAATCTCATATCTTAGCATGGGTCGAGAACTTCATGGTTGATTTTTATTATTTCCTTTGGAGTTGCATATGCATCTGACCTCTATAGGTGATTCACATGAGGCTGCAACAAAATCAGAGATTCGTCAAACGAAGATCCGCTCGAAGTGTTAGCTTCTCTTGGATCCCTCCAGATGGTTAATCTAAAATTGATTCTTTAGATCTCCTGGACATTTTAAGAGATGAAGAATAAGAGAAGGATTAGTAGAGAAATTCAATCTTTGGATCTCCCAAAAATTAGAAATTAAATAATTAAGAAAGATCCTAAGAGAAGACACATCTTCTCTTCTCAGGACATCAACCGTTCATGTCCTAAATGGATCTTTATATCTGGACAAGATGAGACCTTCTCCTCTAGAAAATTTTTACACTTCTAGATCTCTTCCACTCTAATTTTTCTCATAGAAAAATTATATTAAAATTGAGAAGAAAGGATTCTCAAAAGAATCCTAAGAGAAGACTATCTTCTCTTCACTTTTCTCTCAATAGGACATTATCAAATCATGTCCAAAAGAGACCATGATGCCCCAACTCCTAGGAGCATCTATTTCCATGCCCTCTTTCTCTCTCTCTCTCTTAGATTTTTATTACATAAAAATTATAAAGAAAAATAATAAAGTAAATCATGAAAGAAAATAATGAGAGAAAACATTTTCTCTTACCTTTGTCTTCATCAAGACATGAACTTTTCATGTCTTAATGAAGACTTTTCCTCCATGGATGTAGTTGCCCAAAAACTCCACGCCCTCCCTTCTTTTCTTCTTCCTTTTTACATGGAATCTCAGAATTTTTTATGCCTCCCAAAGATTAGAATGTGGCATCTAAGAAAATAGGAAGACTAGGTCAAATTGACCTAGACAAACAAGAAAACAATAGAAGAGTTTGGGGGCATCTAACTCTTGGATGCCTCCCCACACCTCTTGTGTGTCAAGAGCAGAAAACTTTCGCCTAAGAGGAGAAAAAATTGGTGACCAAAAATTAAGGTTGGCATGGGTTATTTTCCAAAGAGAGAGGAAGAGAGTTTCAACAAAATAAAACTCTTCCTAAGTTTGACATTCAAACAAACTACCAATTTTGACCAAGTCAAATTTAAATCCATATTTACCAGGATGTAGGGCGTGGGAAATCAATCTTAAACATGGGAAATTCACATAATTTTACTAAAATTAATTAGTGGGCATGGAGATCATTGGCGCAAGGAAGGAAGAGTCCTAGTCTACTAGGACTCTCCTATTTTGACTAGGTCAAACTAATTTTAAATTTAATTAAAATAGGATTAGTATAAGCCTAATTATGGATGATCCTAGTCCAACTAAAAATTCAATTAAGTCAAGTTTAAACCATATTTAAATCTAATTTAAATTCTAAATCAATTAGAAATTAGGTGCACTCAAATCCTAGTCCAACTAGAAATTATTTTTTTCTTACAATTGGCTTATCCAATAAACCATTTAAACTTAGTCTAATTAAGTCCAAATAAATTCTAATTGAATCTAATTCAATTAGACTTGATCTCAGTATGATTGCTCAATCAAATTAAGCCAATTAGCAATCTAATTGCTAATCGATCCTTTTGTAATACTTGCATTAGGTCAAACATCAATCGCATTGAATGTTTGACCTTAGAATAATTCTCAATCATCGATTAACTATCTGATTAGGTTACAACCTCTTATGTGTGTAACCCTATAAGTTCGATCCTAAGCTGATAGCATAGAAACTAATTTTTGTACCAATCGAAGTAACCATCTAGGAATGGTTCCTGACGTCCGGATAGATCGAATGTATGCAAAGCAACATTCTTAGAATCTTGGCCCATGGTTATCAAATAATTCATCCTTATGACCAATAATGCTCAAGATGACTTTGAGTATACTGTCAACACTCATACAAGTCATCTCTATTATGTCTCAAAATTTTGCAAATCTCATGACTCCTCATGAGGATTATCCAGGCTTTGATTTTGCTAAATTAAAATACAATGAGATATTCTCTTCTTGAAGTTAATCAAGAATAGTCAATCTCATCTTAACTCATACATTGACTTCATAAGTACTTGACTATATCTAAAAATCTTCTAAATTTTTATTAAAAATACAGGCAGTCTGACACCAAAGTACAGTGAGTTACTTGCAAGTCACCATGGTAATCTCAGATCAGAGGGATACTTATATCCATTGGCCTTAGCTAGCTACTCTTGATAGTAGAGTGCTATATTGATCACGTTCAGTGTAGATATACTCCTACATCTCATCTGAATACCATACCAGTATCTCCACACCACTTGGTTATGAGGACATTCAATGCATATAGCATACAGCGACCTACACTCGATAAGTTATCATCCTTATTAATAACTTATCATTTGATCATGAACTATTTAAGTACCATCCGATAAATCCTTCTTTATTGATTGATTGTGGTTCTAAGAACTTTATCATAATATAGGAGTTCATTTAAGAAAGATAGAACTTCAATGATGAATCAACCAAATAACTATTATTATTAGATAATTCATATACTAATTTCAATCATCTACAAGTTAGATGATTGACTTTAGGACACATTTTCCATCAATTCGAAAGCTAGGATGAAAATATTCATACAAGCACATGACTATAATTTATGAAGAATTATTAACAATCGCTCCCCCACACACAATACATTAATTGCTGATAAAGAAACAATCCAACTAAATGCCAAGGCTATGAACATGCTTTATTGCTCTTTGGACTTTAATAAATTTAACTTAATTTCTTCTTGCATTTCAGCAAAAGAAGTATGAAAAAAATTAGAAATGACCTTTGAAGGAGCAAATAAAAGAGAAGAATTAAACTTCCAAGAAGAGAAGGAAAGCTTATCCTAATTTTTGTCTCATAGCTCATGAGAATGAAAAGAAGAAGAAGAATAAGAAACCAAGAAAAAAGAAAGCTTCAATTAAGGAGGAGCAAAGCAAACAAAAGGAAGATGAAAGAGAAGAGCAAAAAGTAGACAAATCATGCTTGATGGATAAAAAGAAAGAATGTATTGCAAATCCTTGCCTCATGGCCAATGTGTTAGATATGTGTGTCCTAAAAGCCAGAATTGGCTGACACTTGTAATACACTTCTAAGGGCAAAATTATAATTTTAACTATAAATAATAAAATAGATTATTTTTTATCATAAATGTGTATTTAGTATCTGTGATACATCCCTTGAGTTAATGATAATGATAATTCTTATTTTCAAGAGTTAAAAATTTAAGAAAAGAATTTTCATTTATTAACTCATAAAATGCTCTCGACCGTAGGATCATCATGTGGATGATGATTGATCCGAAAGATTGATGTACAATCACTTTTTTATAGTAGATGAGTCTTGAGTCTATGGTGTAGAGACATCAAAATGAGAGTACAGGTACTCGTTTGAGAATGAGGGCACTGAGCATGACCATCTCGAGCAGTTATAAGGAAGTCTACCTTCTTGTCGATGACTGACTTGAAGCTATAGTGGTGTGGCTGGTTCTTTGATCTGAGGTGCATCGGTAGTTCATCTTGAGGGTATTATAGTTGACTACACCATGACTCAGTCTCCTAGCCATTCGGAATCCTAAGGTGTATGTTGGCTATAGCATGTTCATTGTAGGAATTGGATTGCACCAAGAAGAAATCTATCTACCTCGATGGATGAGGAGCAGTCCTATGATAATCATGAGAATCAAGTCCATAAGCCTATGGCCATGGCAGAGTGAAATAATAGAAAGAGTTTCTATTAAGATTTTAACATCGGACTTGAATCGAATGATTAAGTCATATGATAGAAATTAGGGTTTGACGAGTTCACCTTAACCCTAATCTGATCGGAGCTCAAGATAGAAGAACTTAATCACTCAGGTAGCTGCACCAAGAGGTTTGTTTTCAATTTCAATGGATTGCCACCATATACTACTAGGTATCATTGGTGGATTTTGATAGCAATTAGAATGATTTAGATGATCGATCATTCTAGTTGTCTGAATCGAAAGAGTTCTGATCCATCGAAAAAAGTTTTAATGATGTCGATGATAGAGATCATGACATATCCTATTACTATACAGAATTGAACCTAACTAAGTCACACAAATAAAAATTTGGATCTGGATATCATCAATTGGACTAATCCAGTTCAATTGATTTGAATTAGGTTCAAGAAAATCATGCTAGCATATGATTGAGCCTAACATTCTCCTTCTACTATCATTAAAAGTTGTCTCAACTAAGCCAAATATGTTTGTACTCACTTAGGTACCTTTACTTGGTCCGACCAAAGCTTGTTCAGGTTAGAAAAGAATTATCTTAATTTATGAGATAAATTTGAAACAATACCTACCATTTTTCATCACTTGCTAATTTTTATCTTTTGACTTTAGTCAAACATTGACCTTTGACCCTTGAACATCTGCCCATATGTCGTGCATCCATAGAAGAGTAGATATGGGCTTGTCCCCATGCTAGAAATTAAAAAGGAGGGGGTGCATGCCTAGGGAGGCATGCGCCCATGGATAGGGACGACTGGAGTTCCATACGGATGGGACTCCAGGTTGCTTCATTGAATCAACTTAGGAAGGCGCCTAAGACTCAGCTTTGAACAGTCTTAGCACCACCTAAGGATGAATTGAAGGGGCTATCATCTGATTGGATTAGGTGATGTCATCTCACCAATTAGATTTATATCTAATTACATGAAGCAACATGATTGGTCGGGATGATATGACACTGCATGGCACAGCAAGGTCTATATAAACCCTATCTGCACCCAACTTTTATAGAGTTCTCTCTTAGCCCATGCCCCAAGGCTGCCCCTCTCCCTCCTCCATACCATCTTCTGGTTCTCTCTCTCCTCTCCATGCCCAAGAAAAGTTGGGCTCCAGTTTGGTGCGATCCAGGCAAGAGAAAGCTGACGAGAAAGGAAGAAGGCAGCACTACTGCAGAGACGACTGCTGATCTTTAGAAGAAGTTTTGAAGATCCTCCAAATCAGATCCAGATCTGATATTTGGAGAAGTTAAAAAGAAGGAGAAGATCTCTAGATTCAATCTGAGTGGATATCAGTAGAGGCCAGCCGCTTGCATGGCTAGATCCAAAACCTTAGGCAATCAGTAGGATCATCAAAGGATAATCTGATTACCCAACAACAAAAGATATAAATTAAATTAGATTTAATTTATTTTTATTTTATTCTATTAGATCTATAAAATTAGATCTAAAATATTTCATATCTGATTTAGATATATGAGAGAAATTTTTGAAATATCTCTCTTGATTCGATCAAATCTGAATGAACCTGACCAAGAAAATCAGGATTTTCCCTTCAATTGGTATCAGAGCCAGGTTCTAAAAATTATTTAGATCTAATTTTAATTATTTTTAATCTAATAATTAGGAGATTTCAAATATCACATGAGATATAATTAGATCTAAAATTAGAAAAATTAAAATTAAATAATTTAGATCTAAGTTTTACAAGATTAATGACTAGTTGTAAAATAAAATAGTTATATACATAGTCTTGCATGTTCATAATTTAATTTAATTAAGTTATAATTTTAGATCTATTTATTTACTATTTTATGATGTTATAAATATTATAATAAGATCTAAAAATTAGTAAATAAAATTATTTAATTTTTGGATCATATGAGATATGTTGAATGCATGATTAGACTAGTTGTAGAATAGTTCTACATAATTATCTAGATTAGAATTTATTTTAATGTGATCAATTTAAATTTAATTTTTTAGATAAATTATCAGATAATTAAGATCTAAAAATATGCATGAAAAGATACATGATATGTATGCAAAACATATATAAAGTTAGATCAATTTTTATCTATGAGATATATGATGTAGATCTAACTAGTTTTATAGTTTTGAATGTATATCTGATTAAGACATTCTCCTTGGCCGTTCGATCATAAGAATAAAATAGGATTTAAATGCCCTCTTCTTCCATTCGATGGGGTATTCTTATTATGTGTAGGAATGCCACACGTTTATCCTTAATCAGAAATCAAGAACTTACTTTCTGCAAAATCCTAGATCCTGAAATCCTATGATTTTATTTACATTTTTTGTTTATGAACCCTAACTTAATTGAGAATTAAATTATGAAATATATGTTAGATCTAAAATTAAGAATTTCAGATCTAAGACATATTCATAATATTGGGTTCGAGCTTGGGTAGCTTAATTAGGTCTAAGCGGTCGATCAAATCAAATCAAGAGTTGGTTAGATGGGATCAACTGTGCTTAAATTGACCAGCCTAATTGGATTAAGTCTGGATCAAGATCGAGTCACAGGAGTGATCGATCAAGAAAAGACCTAATTAGGCTTAGTGGTTAGAGTCTAGATTGTAGGCTAACTCGATTGGTTCTGACTCAATAATTTGGTGTCTAAGGTAAGTTTGGCAGATACGATCGACTAATTTTTAATTGGGAGTTACTCAACTCGAATGCATTCTTATCGAGTTAATGGCATATCCCTTCCACCGGTCTTACTTATCTAGCCATGTTTGTTGGCTCAGTTCTAATCTAAGATGATCAATAATCCAAGCTAACCCATGCCACTAGGTTAGTCATAATGGTTATGACTATGTCAAGTCTAGTTGAATGAGACCTAAATCAAATCTCTCTAAGAAAAGATTAAGCCTAAGGTCTTCCACCATTGTAGATGTGTTGGCCCTTCTTGGGGTTGATTGTTCTCGACTGATTACAGTGGTTCAGTTGCACCAAAAAGACAACCATGTCTATTAGGCATTGGATGCTACAGGCTGAAGGATGTATTGGGCTCAATATTTTGGATACGGTAAGAAACTCAATTAGGAATCCAATATGTGCAAATGATGGATCTAACTTAACTAAGAAGTGGATTAATATTTCGAGCATGGTGAGATTCATGAATTAGAGACTAAGTTTAGGTGCACCGTGATTAGAGAATCATTGAACAAGAGTTGTTCACTTATTGGCTAATCCATCACCAATAACTGTTAGGTGAGGTGATGAGTCAATTGATGGGACCGCACCACCCACTAAAAATCATTAATCATGGAGATTTTTGCATCTCTACATAGAAAATGTAGGGATCCAAAAAAATAATGAAAGCTAATTTATTTAAAAATAAAATTTCTAAATAAATTGGTCAAGTCTTAATTATAACATCTAACTAGAAACTTTGACTCTCTATAAGAAAATGTCTGCATCCAATTTACTAGCGCGAATCCTAGACACCCATAGACTGACCGAACCTAATTACAAGGATTAGCTTCGAAACTTCAAAATTATTTTGGGTTCTAAGAAGTTAACTCATGTGTTGGACCAGGACCCTCCCACCTTACCAGCTTATCCATCCGCTGAACAGAGAGCATCTCTTGAAAAGTGGACGGATGAAGTTAACAAGGCTAGATACTATATATTGGGCTCGATGTCTGATGAACTTTAGCACCAACATCAAGATATCAGGATTGCTCGCCAAATGTTGGCTCATCTATAAGAGATGTTTGGTGAACAGAGTCGCGCAGCCAAGTATCAAATCACTAAACGACTATTCAATGCTAAAATGCGTGATGGACAGTCAAGCCAAGATCATTATCTGATGATAATCAAGAACTTGAAAGAGCTTGAGAAGCTCAGAGTGAAGTTAGACCTGGATCTGTAGAATGATATAATTCTGCAATTCTTGACTGATGCATATGGGCAGTTCATCATGAACTATCATATGCATAAACTTCAAAATTCTCTGGCCGAACTTATGAATATGCTGGTTACTGCTGAGCTTTTCATGAAAGGTTCTAAAGGCTCAGTGCTTGCTATGGAACAGATTTCTTTCAAGAAAAAGTCTTTTGGAAAGAAGAAGAAGTCTATGAAAAAGCAAAAGGTAGAAGAAGAAAAGAAGAAAAAGACAGAGCTGAAGAAGAAGGCTGCTGACAAAGAAAAGTATTTTCATTGCAACAATGATGGCCACTGAAAGCAGAACTGCCCTACTTACCTAGCCACTCTGAAGAATAAGAACAAGGCAGGTCCTTTTGGAGGTATGCTCGTTATTGAGTCTAACCTTATGATTTCTTTTACATCCAATTGGATGCTTGACTCTAGTTCTAGTGCTCATTTATGCACTTCCAAGCAGGGTCTTGAGGATAGCAGGAGGCTGAGGGATGGCGAGATGATCCTATGCATTGAAAATGGAGCAAGAGTTATTATCGTGGTGGTGAAAACATACCCTCTTTGACTACCATCTGGTTTAGACTTAGTTTTAAAAGATGGTTATTATGTGCCTACCGCAAGCAGAAATTTGATTTCTATTTCATGCCTTAGCACTAAGAAGGCTATGTGATTAGTTTTCTTTAAGGACCATTGTAACATTCTTTATGAAAGAAATAAAATTGCAAAGTGGATTTCCTTATTAACGGTCTTTATCAGTTACATATTGATGTATCTATTTTTAACTATCGAGCAAAATGTGAATGCCTATGAAACGACCTAGGGATAGTCCAAATGATAGGTATCTATGGCACCTAAGATTAGGTCATATAGCAGAAGATAGGATTAACAAATTGGAGAAAAATCGGGCTATTGAGTCCATTGACTTTCGAGTCATATCCAATTTGTGAATCTTGTCTTCAATGGCAAAATGACTAAAGCTCCCTTTTGTAGGACATGGGGAAAGGGCCACAGATCTTCTTGCCCTAGTACATACTGATGTGTGCGGCCCATTTGATGTGCCGGCTAGAGGCAATTTTGTCTACTTCATTACCTTTACCGATGATCTATCTAGGTATGGGTATGTGTATCTTATGAGACACAAGTCTGAAGCTTTTAAAAAGTTCAAAGAATTCAGACATGAAGTAGAAAAATAAACTAAAAAATCCATTAAGGTTCTTCGATCAGATCGAGGAGGTGAATACCTTAGCCAGAAATTCCTAGACTATCTTCAAGGAAAATGGCATAGTCTCTCAATGGACTCCACCTGAAACACCTCAACTCAATGGAATTTTCAGAACAGAGGAATCAAACCCTATTAGATATGGTTCCGATCCATGATGAGCTTCACAAGACCTCTCTGATTTTCTTTGGGGACACTCATTATTAACTTGCAATATATTTACTGAATAGGGTTCCCTCTAAAACCGTTCCTACCACACCATATGAGATATGGCATGGTAAGAAACCAAGTCTGAGTCATCTCAGAATTTGGGGTTGTCCAGCTCATGTCAAAAGACAACAAGCGAACAAGTTAGAGTTTAGGTCCTTTAGAGCTCGATTTATAGGATATCCTAAAGAATCATTAGGATATTATTTCTACATTCTAGAAGATCACAATGTGATTGTGAGTCGACATGCCATCTTTCTTGAAAAATAGTTTATTCATGATCACGACATTGGAAAGCAGATCAAGCTCGATGAGAAAGTCTCACAAGAGCAACAAGTTAAGGATCAAATAGAACCAAATTAGGTAGAGCCAATATAATCACTACCTCCTCCATCTTGTAGATCAAAAAGGATTTCCCATCCTCCTGAGAGGTACTTAGGTACCATTTCAGAGAATGTAGGAAAAATGTTCCTCATAGGTAATGAGGTTCATGGTGATAATCCCAAAACCTATAACAAGACGATATTGGATATCGACTCTGAGAAATGGCTAGAGATAATGAAGTCAGAAATTGACTCGATTCACTCAAATCAAGTATGGACCTTGGTAGATCCACCAGAAGGTATAGTACCTATGGGGTATAAATGAATCTACAAGAGGAAGATTGGTGCAGATGGAAATGTAGAGACATTCAAAGCTAGATTAGTGGCAAAAGATTATAGTCAGTGCGAAGGCATTAACTATCAAGATACTTTTTCATCAGTAGATATGCTAAATTCCATCCACACATTGCTTGCTGTAGCAGCCTATTTCAATTATGAAATATGGCAAATGGATGTGAAAACGATATTCTTAAATGGATATCTTGAGGAAGATATCTATATGGAACAGCCGCTAGGTTTCACATTCCAGTGATACTGATCATAAGGTATGCAAGCTGCAAAGGTCCATATATGGACTTAAGCAAGCATCTCAGAGCTGGAACACTCGTTTTAATGATGCGATTAAATTATTTGGTTTCATCAAAAATGAGTAGGAGCCTTGTATCTTCAAAAGGGTCAGTGGGAGCGCTATTGTCTTCCTCATATTGTACGTGGATGATATCCTCCTTATTGGAAATGATATTCCCATGTTGACCATAATTAAAATATGGTTATCCAAAGAATTCTCCATGAAAGACCTAGGTGAAGCATCCTTTATTCTAGGAATTAAGGTCTATAGAGATAGACCGAATAGGATGCTAGGACTTTCACAGAAGATGTACATAGAGAAAGTACTAAAGAGGTTTAGTATGGAAAACTCTAAGAGGAGGATTAGTACCCTTCAGACATGGACATTCATCTTTCCAAGAAGATGTGCCCTAGCACACCTGAGGAAATAGAATGCATGAGCAAGATCCCTTATGCTTCAGCAATAGGGAGCCTCATGTATGCCATGTTATGTACACGACCTGATATAGCCCATGCTGTGAGTGTCACGAGCAGATATCAGTCGAATCCAGGTGAAGAACACTAGACTTCTATGAAATATATCCTTAAGTACCTAAGAAGAACTAAGGATATGTTATTGGTCTTTGGTAATGGAGAACTCCAAGTCCAAGGATATACAGACTCAGATTTTATGTCCGATGTAGATGATCGAAAGTCGACATCTGGGAGTTTGTTTGTGTGTAATGGTGGTGCTATCAATTGAAATAGTTTCAAGCAAACTGTGATAGTGGATTCCACCATGGAAGTAGAATACGTTGCTGCATCAGAAGCTACGAAGGAGGCATTCTAGTATAAGAAGTTTGCTGTAGAGATCAGAGTGATGCCTTCAGATGCCATTCCTCTATACTGCGACAATAATGGCACCACAGCTTTAGCTAAAGAGTCAAGCTCTCATAAAAAATCTAAGCACATCGAGCGGTGATACCACCTCATCTGTGATTACCTCGAGAAAGGATATATCGAGGTCAAGAGAGTCGACTCCGCAGACAATGCGGCGAACCCACGTACAAAGTAGTTGGGCCAGTAGAAGATCGAAGCCCACCTTGAGAAGATGGGACATAGATTTGTAACCAATTAGTTTTAGGTCAAGTGGGAGATTGTTAGATATGTGTGCCCTAAAAGCCAAAATTGACTGACACTTGTAATATACTTCTAGGGATAAAATTATAATTTTGACTATAAATAATAAAATAGGTTATTTTCTATCATAAATGTATATTTAGTGTCTATAATACATTCCTTGAGTTAATGGTAATGATAATTCTTATTTTCAAGAGTTGAAAATTTAAGACATGAATTTTTCATTTATTAACTCATAAAATGCTCCCGACCGTAGGATCATCATGAGGATGGTGATTGATCCAGAAGGTTTGTGTACAATCGCTTCTTTATAGTAGATGAGTCTTGAGTCTACGGTGTAGAGACACCGAAGCGAGAGTATAGGTACTCGTTAGAGAATGAGGGCACTGAGCGTGACCACCTCGAGCAGTCATAAGGAAGTCTACCTTCTCGTCGATGACTGACTCGAAGCTATAGTGGTGTATCTGGTTCTTTGACCTGAGGTGCATCGGTAGTTCACCTTGAGGGTGTTATAGTTTGACTACACCATGACTCGATCTCCTAGCCATTCAGAACTCTGAGGTGTATGTTGGCTATAGCATGTTCATTGTAGGAACTGGATTGCACCAAGAAGGAATCTATCTACCTCGGTGGATGAGGAGCAGCCCTATGATGATCATGAGAATCAAGTCCATAAGCCCATGGCCATGGTAGAGTGAAATAATAGAAAGAGTTTCTATTAAGATTTTCACATCAGACTTGAATCGAATGATTAAATCATATGACAGAAATTAGGGTTTGACGAGTTCACCTTAACCCTAATCTGATCGGGGCTCAAGATAGAAGAACTTAATCACACAGGTAGCTACACCAAGAGGTTCATTTTCAATTTTGATGGGTTGCCACCATATACTGCTAGGTGTCACTGGTGGATTTTGGGAGCAATTAGAATGATTTAGATGATCGATCATTCTAGTTGTCTGAATCAGAAGAGTTCTGATCCATCGAAAGGAGTTTCGATGATGTCGATGATAGAGATCATGACATATCCCATTACCATACAGAACTGAACCTAACTGGGTCACACAAATAAGGGATTTGGATCTGGATGATCATCAATTGGACTAACCAGTTCAATTGATTTGAATTAGATTCAATTAGGTTCAAGAAAATCGTGCTAGCACTACGATTGAGCCTAACGTTCTTCCTTTTACTATCATTAAAAGTTGTCTCGACTGAGCCAAAGGAGTTTATGCTTACTCAGATATCTTTACTTGGTCTGACTGAAATTTATCCAGATCAGAAAAGGATTGTCTTAATTTATGAGATAAATTTGAGACAACACCTACCATTTTTCATCACCTGCTAATTCTTGTCTTTTGACTTTGGTCAAACGTTAACCTTTGACCATTGGACATCTGCCCATGTGTCATGCACCCATAAGAGAGCAGATAGGGGCTTGTCCCCTTGCTAGAAATTGAAAAGGAGGGGGCGCATGCCTAGGGAGGCATGCGCCCATGGATAGGGGCGACTGGAGTCCCATATGGATGGGACTCCAGGTTGCTTCATTGAATCAACTTAAAAAGGTGCCTAAGACTCAACTTTGACCAATCTTGGTACCACCTAAGGATGAATTGAAGGGGCTCTCATCTAATTAGATCAGGTGATGTCATCCCACCAATCATATTTAGATCTAATTGCATGAAGCAACGTGATTGGTTGGGATGATGTGGCACTGCATGGCGCAGCAGGGTCTATATAAACCCTATCTACACCCAACTTTTATAGAGTTCTCTCTTAGCCCATGCCCCAAGGCTGCCCCTCTCCCTCTTTCATGCCATCTTCTAGTTCTCTCTCTCCTCTCCACGCCTAAGGGAAGTGGGGCTCCAATTTGGTGCAATCCAGGCAAGAGAAAGCTGACGAGAAAGAAAGAGGGCAGCACTACTGCAGAGATGACTGTTGATCTTTAGAAGGAGTTTTGAAGATCCTCCAAATCAGATCTAGATATGATATTTAGGAAAGTCAAAAAGAAGGAGAAGATCTTCAGATTCAGCCCGAGTGGATACTGGTAGAGGGCAGGTGCTTGGATGGCTAGATCCAGAACCTCAGGCAATCAGTAGGATCATCAAAGGATAATCTAATTATCCAACAACAAAAGGTAGAGGCCAGGCACTTAGATTTAATTTATTTTTATTTTATTCTATTAGATCTATAAAATTAGATCTAAAATATCTTAGATCTGATTCAGATACATGAGAAAAATTTTCGAAATACCTCTCTTGATTCGATCAAATCTGAACGAACTTGACCCGAGAAATCAAAATTTTTTCTTCACAACAATGATAAGATAAACATTAATAACTCTTCTGATTTTACTTTTGATGAGTTGTTTAAGGCCTTTAATAATTTAATACATGAATTCAAAAAGTTAATGCTAAAAAATAGTGGGAGAAAACATTATTGATACTCTTTTAAAAATGAATTTTCTAAATTTGATAGTTAAATTATCAAAATTTAAAGGTTAAATTTATCAATTAAACTTATGATAAAAATACTTATTTTGAAAGAAAAAGAAAAAAAAAAGTTTAAAAGTTATTTATGGCATTAATTATGAAAAATAAGAGGAGAAAATATTATTGAAACTATTTTGAAACTTAACAAAAATAGAAATTATTGATGATCATTTGTACTTCATTTTTTTGATTGATTTGTTTCAAGTAATTATTTGTTATTCATGTATTTTAATCATATCATCATTCTCTTTAATAATTAATTGGTATCAAGATATTATTTTTAATCTTAAATTCTTAAATAATTGTATTATGTCTCTTTTAATTTGGGCTTTCATATGATCTTGATCTCTTAATTTAATTTGATTGATTTGATTACCAAATTACTTTTAATGAATAATTAGAGTTAAAGTAAATTTAAAATATATCCTCACTTTAAACTAATTTGATTTAATTTATGTTTGATAATCTGATGTACCATTTTGATACATATTTTAAACATGTTTTAAATCAAAAGATAAGTTTTCAAAGAAAACTTTGATGATCAATTTTTATATCTTATTGATTTTGATGATTAGTCTTTTATCTTTTTCATGATCTTTTTGATGCTGTCAAAAAGGGAGAGAGTTATTATTGAGTATATGCTTGAGCTTAGTATATTTTTATTGTTTAGTGATTTTATGTCTTTTAAATATATAATCTTTTAGAAACTCACTATATATTATTTTGCATACACTCAAAAATTTTGTCATCATAAAAAAGAAGGAGATTATTGACCTAAAGATTGACTTTGATGATGACAAAGTATTTTGAGTATAATTTATTATGTCACTAATATTACTTTTAAGGATATGTAGTTTAAATTTTAAGTGCTCACAATGCTCTAAATGACTTTCATCAATTAAATGGAGTACCATGAATCAAGAGGCATTCATAGGAAATCTAGACTTGACATACGTTGAAAAAGATGATTAATAAGAGTTAAATCAAGTTTAGAATACAAGTCTAGCCTACAAATAATTTTGGCAAAGAAAAGCTGCTAAAACCTCATGGCACGTAGTCTTAGTAGACTAAGATAAGGGTTAGTCGACTAAGTCTCAGAGGATAATTAAAGATAGAAAGCACAAAAAGATCAAATTTTAAGACCTAGAAGACTTAGTCGACTAAGTTAGAAAGTTAGTTGACTTAGTCTGAAAGAACAACAGCAGAGCAGAATGACATATTTTCATATTTTATCCACTTAGCAGACTAAGTCAGATTGAGCAGACTAGAACTTAGTTGACTAAGAGAAAGTTAGTCGACTAAGTTTACTATAACGACTAGTTTTTTTCAAAAACTATACTTTTTCAGTTCCAACTTTTTTCCAACAGCTAGATTTTTATTTCTAATAGCTAAGATATTAAATGAGGCCTCTTTAGATGTTTTTGAATAGAGGAAAAGCCTTGAAATATAAAAGAAATATTTAAGAACTTCAAGATGGTCTTTTGAAGAGAATATTGAGCATTCATTGAGAAAGCAAAAGAAGTAAGCTGAAAAGAGAAGAGAAAGAGTTATTTTTAGAGTTACTCTTTATCCTACTACAAATTATCCTCAAGCAAGTGAGAGCAAGAGTAAATTAAAGTGAGAAAGTAATCAAGTCAAGAATCAAGGAGCCTCATCATCACTCAAGTATTCAAGAAGAAGTCAAGCATTCAACTATTATCATTTGGACTTCTTCCGATTCTTCAAAGAGTTTTATTTTTCTAAACTTAATCTTTTGTATTCATTTTTGGATTTATTATATTTCAAGTTTCTTGAGATGAAAAACTTGGGTTGGTCCAAGCCTAGAGTTGGATGTTTGTAGTGGTTTGATTGATGAGCCAAGGTTAAACCAATCGAGGTTGATTGTTAGCTTGAAGAAAAATAATCACTTGTGAGATTTTGGTTGGTGATTCGAGGAAAATCAATTAGATTGATTGTGAGTTCGGAAAACAATCATTATGTCAAGGTTGTAGTTGGTGAGCCTAGGTTAAAACCAATCAGATTAGATTGTGAATCTAAAAAAAATAATCAAATTGTAATCAATTGATTATAACTGAATTTTCAAGTGGTATACTTGAAGAGTGGATGTAGGTGCTGAGTTTGGCACCGAACCACTATAAAATTTGCATGTTTGTGCTTATGCTTATTATTATTATTCTTTACATCCTTTATCTTTTCATTGCTTTTTACATTCAAGATTATATTATTTATTGTATGCACATTACTTAATTTAAGTCATTCAAATCTACATATTAGTCACTTAGTTTTTGAAATACTCAATTCACCCCCCACCCTCTTGGGTAGCCAAATCTGGGCAACACTTAGGTCTAATCCGATTAATGGACCAAATTCACACTAACACATTAACCCATGTGTTATAATATTTGTCTTAGGATCTTTGATTCATAATTCTAGATTCTAATTTATAACCAATAATTCTTAATTAAGTGTTGGACTGATGGGTTGGGGTTCGGCATTTCAAAAATAATATTCAAATTTTGTAAAATATTTTTACAATCTACCATGAATCAATTTTAGATCTAATCTAAACATCTTCATGATAATTAAAATAATTTTAATTTTAATATATCATAATATTTTTTAGATCAAATCTAATATATTTATGATTAGCTTTTAGATCAGCACGAATTAAGACAATGTTTTCACTATAAACGATAAACCTTATAGTAGGATAATCTTATAATTTTAGTCCGTGCGATCTAAAAATTATTTATTTTAAATTTAAATTTAAGATTATAATTTAGATCTAATCTAAATTATCAATCTAAAATATGCATAAATATCATGTCAATTGATCTAGGCTCTGATACCAATGATTAAAAAATTCTAGGATTTTATGCATATATTTTAAATTTTTTCAAAATTAATGAAAGCAGAAGATATTGATTAATCAAATTAATCTATATATGCATGTAAAAGCTCCTTGATGCATGCTAATTTATAGCTATGGCAAGTGCACCAGTCGATCAAGTAATAAAGTGAATGAGTAGAGTATCGTCCCAAGAGGATTGGAAAATAAGTACTGAAAAGCTCTTTCCTATGCTTTATTTAGAAGATTGATTTATGAGAATAAGAAATTAAAGAACAAAAATAAAGAAATAATTAAAAGTTTTTAATTAAATAGAGAGAGTGTAAATTATTAGGGTTTTAAACTCAAGAGCAATGGATTACTAAGGCAATCGGTTCACCAACTCAGTCAATACAATATTCAGATTTTTAGATTAATTTTATTTCATGTGACGGTGGAGTCTCCTAATTTATTCACTACCCTTTGGTCCAGGCATAGCAAAACTATTAATATTTATTAATTATCCTTTGGTCTAGGTGTAATTTAAATAAATATTAATGCATTAGGTTTTGTGAAACCCTCTAATTAAAATACGCTGCGTCCAAAGCACACTAAAATTCCTGCATGCATATGAATTCTAATTTGATTCATAATACAAAGTATATAATCAAGAAGCATTAACATAGATGTACTTGGTCCATAACATCTATGTTCATCAGATCAATTAGAAGATGGCCAGTAATCTAAAAGCATTAAGATCAGATTTATATACTCCTCATGAATAAAATTTAAAAATAAATCACACTGAATATTGCATCAAAAGAGTGGCTACACCTTAGCCTTAGTAAAATAAAATTTAGTTCATGATAACAAGTTCAAAAACAACAAATAAAATAAAAAGCATAGAAAAATTAGACTGTTTAATTATTGAAATTGATTGACTGCTGCTGGCGAAGAAGAAGAGGCTCCTTGATCGATGTCTTGATCATCGAATAAATCAAAAATCCTTTTTGATTTTCTCACAAATCACTTTTTTTTTCTACCTCTCTCCTCTTTCTTTCTCTCTCTCTCTTTTTCTCCCTCTCTCTCTATCTCCCCGTCTCTCTCTTTGTCTCTCTCTGATTCCTCTTATTTATCACGACAACACTGGTTTTTTATAGAATAAGAGTTTGATTTCTCCCAAAATCCATCAAAAATTAGGTTTTAGACTCCCAAAATAACTCAAATTAGGATCTGGGTAATTCTTCCCATTAGATCTTGATCAAATGATCCCAAAATCACTCAAAAACCCCTTAAAATAACCCAGATCAAGTCGGAATTAATGCCAGCCGTTGGATCAACTGTTGGATCAAATCTGGGCCATCCAATCGCATAGAAAGAAGGCTTTTGATCTATAGTTTAACTTCGGGATGAATATCAGCCGTTGGATCTCAATCGGGAGCACCTTCATTTCGACCGTCCGATCAAGCTTCAGTGAAAACTGCCTGTTGGATCAGTCAGAATTTTCAAATTACCCTCCGTGGACTGTGCGCGAGCTCGGTATTGTGTGGACCGCCACATTCTTCAGCCAATCAGAGCATGCCTCTTATTGTGAAATTTCTGAAATACCCTTCGGTTGGTCCACCGTGCACCGTGAAAAATGCTGACGTCAGCGTTGCATCGACGGTTTTTTTTTTTTTTGAAATTCGATTCTGGGCTCGTTTGAAGTCCGTTTTGCTTGAAAAATTTTTCATCTGAACCAGAAAAATAAGATCTTCACATTGGTAGCCTTCTTTTCTACATAAGATTAATAAAAGTATCAATTTTTTAAAAAATAGATTAATTTATTTTATAATTTAATACTTTTATTAGTATATTTTTACCACTTATCACACCCCCCAACTTAGTCATTGCTAGTCCCTTAGCAATGTTTTATTTAATACCATATTTCAATAAGATTATCCATCACAAAGATAAAATCTAGGATTAAAGGTCAAAAAGTTTAGAAAATACTGCTAACTAAGCATTGAGCTTCAGAAGCAAATTTTTCAGTCAATACAATTAAAAACTTTCTTAGAGTACATCAAAGATCTATAGCACTTGTGTTCGTGATGACTAACTTTAGCATTTCAGTATTAAATTAAAAGAACAAAAGTATCCTCTCTTATCACCTATTTTGGTCAATTTTCTATACATTCTCAATTTTATACTCATGAATTAAGGTAGCTTTCACACTGCCTTTTCTTTTCTTCTTTTTTTTTTTTTTTTACTGTGCTGAGCATCCTGGCCTTTCCTTCACCATTTTACGTGAATTTTCACACTTGACCTAGGTGCAGAGACCCAGTTACTAGGCTTTGGGCAATCCACATATACTCTATCTTTTGCACTTTATTTATAGGCAGGTAGCTCTTTCCTTAAATTCAAGTTTCTTTGATTAGAATGTATATTAATTATCAATTTTTCAGTGATAATTGAATCCTCAGTTGGCCTTATAATCAATACCTACTTTGCCTTGTTAGTGTGCATGTGCAATAAAAAGTGCTAATAATCTTTTAATGACCTAAGTAGGCTGCTAAAAGTTGACCAACTAATCTACTTCTTTAACTCATTACATTCATTAGCAAATAATTCTATCTTTTATCACTTATCCAGTTTATCTTGCTCAAGATTTTCTTCTTGACACATGTTTTTTTTTTTTTTTTTTTTTTTTTTTTTAACTTATTCTACATTGTCTTAAAGGAGAAAGAAAAATAAAGGATGCAATAAAGGATAGGAAGGAATACACCTGATTTGGTTCAGTCTGGTTCTTTGGAGCTTTGAAATTTTGCTTGAGTTCTCATTGATTTTTCTGCAAAATTGAAAATACACACCAGAGCAGTAAAAGAGCAACAACAAATTACTGAAAAATAAAAGAAAAGAAAAATGATCAAAACTAAAAAGAAAAGAAACAACCTATCTAGTAGTTCTGATTTATAGTCTTCAGCTTGACTTTCTTTGAGTTCTAAAGTGGATCAATCTGGTGCCACTTCAATTGGAATACTTTCATGTTTGATCGAGTCCTCTTTCAATTTGACATTGCTCGCTTTTATAGTCTCAAACCTATTTTCTACAGAATTCTCATATAATGGATTGTCAATAATATCAATTAGAAAATAAGTTTGATTATCATCAATATGTTTAGTATCTTTGAAAACATTAAAAGTAACTTGTTCATCTTGGACTCTAAGAATTAATTTTTCTTGTTGAACATCTATTAAAGCTCCTCCAGTAGCTAAAAAGGGTCTCCCTAAAATAAGGGGTACATCATAATCTTCTTTCCATATCAAGAACAATAAAATCAACAGGAAAAATAAACTTGTTTACCTTTACCAAGACATCCTCCACTATACCTCTTGGATATTTAATGGATCTGTCGGCTAATTGAAGAGTAATAGTGGTAGGCTTTGGTTCTCCTAGACCCAGCTTCCTGAAAATAGAAAAAGGCATGAGATTAATGCTTGCTCCTAAATCACATAAAACTTTATCAAAACTACAATCACCAATAATGCAGGGGATAGTAAAACTCCCTGGATCTTTTAAGCTTCTGTGGTAATTTATTTTGAAGTATTGCTGAGCATTCTTCATTCAAATTTATTCTCTCATGCTCCTTCAGCTTTTTCTTATTTGTTAAGATTTCTTTGAGAAACTTGGCATACCTGGGCATTTGAGTAATAGCATCTACAAAAGGAATATTAATATGTAAATTCTTTAAAATTTTGAAAAAGTTAGAAAATTTCCTTATCTGGATGCTGTATTTGTCTCTCTGGGAATGGTAGTGGCGGCACGTAGGGCTTCACATTTGGATCAGCAAATCGTATACCTGGAGACCATCCATCTGCTGGTTGTTTTGGTGACTGACGAATTTTGAGTTGATGGTTCCTTATTTGTAGTTGGCTCTTCAGTCTCTTTCTTCTGATGTGGCTCCTCCAGCTTTGTACCACTTCTTAGGGTGATAGCATTGACTTGCTCCCTTGGATTTGTCTCCGTATTGCTTGGCAAGGATCCTTGAGGTCTCTCGGAGATTATCTTAGCCATTTGACCTATTTGCATCTCCAAGTTTCGAATTGCTGCTGTTTGGTCCTGCCTAAGTTTGGCTTCCAAATTTTTTATAGTTGCTTCTTGGTTTTGCATAAATTTGACCATCAGCTCTTCCATGTTGGACTTCTTTTCAGGTACTTGGAATCCCGGGGGTGGCTGTTGTGCTGCATTTTGATTGCTCCATGAGAAATTTGGGTGCTGCCTCCACCCTTGATTGTATGTGTTGGAGTAGGGATTGTTTTGTTGCGGCCTGAAAAAATTACCAATATAATTAGCTGTATCAGTTGTTTTAGCAAAAGGATTACCTGTCTGGCAATTGCTCGTATCGTGTCCTCCTCCACATAGGTCACAAGTAATGCTCTGAACATGCATAGCTGTTCCCTTTAAGTTGTTGACTTCGGCTCTAAGGGCTGCAATTTCAGCTAGTAAGGTTGGCACGCAATCTACTCCCTGCACAGCTGCTAGTCTTTTTGGCATCATGCGCTCTGTCTGCCATTGATAGCTATTTGATGCCATCTCATCGATCAGATCGAAGGCTTCTTCCTCCATTTTTTGATTAATGGTTCCTCCTGCTGCTGCATCAATCATAGAATCGATTAGTAGGAG
This sequence comes from Cocos nucifera, assembly GCA_006176705.1. NCBI lineage: Eukaryota > Viridiplantae > Streptophyta > Magnoliopsida > Arecales > Arecaceae > Cocos > Cocos nucifera. Next base: position 39,840 of record QRFJ01002933.1, on the reverse strand, counting down.
ATAAACCATTATAGAAAGTTTGTACCTGAAGCCATACGGGTAGTTGATGATGTGGACATCTCCTCAGCAGTTCCTTGAAATGCTCCCAAGCCTCATATAGTGTCTCCATGTCCATCTGCATAAAAGAAGTGATATCGTTGCGCATCTTGGCAGTCTTGGAAGGTGGAAAGTACTTGGCTAAGAATTTTTGGGCTAGGACATCCCAAGTTGTGATAGAACCTGCAGGAAGAGAATGAAGCCAATTTTTAGCTTTATCCCATAAAGAGAAAGGAAATAACCTTAATCTAATAGCATCATCCGACACCCCATTAATTTTAAAAGTATCACAAAGTTCAAGAAAATTAGAAATATGGGCATTCGGATCATCATGCACGTGTCCACTGAATTGGACAGTTGATTGAATCATCTGGATCATCGTCGATTTTATTTCGAAGTTGTTTGCTCGTACAGGCGGTCTCCTGATGCTCGAAGCTGCATCGGCTATAGATGGTGTGATGTAATCATTTAATGGATGATGTACTGGTCGAATAGCTTCATGCTGTCCTTCAGTCGCCATATCCAATCCTAGATTGATGTCGTTAGGATCTTCAGCTGCCATGTTTCTCTCTTGTTGTAGTCTTCTAATGGTTCTTTCAATTTCTGGATCTAAAGGTAGTAAGTTACTATGTCCAGTACGTGTCATGCACTAAAAAAAAATTTTTTTTTTTAATAATAAAAATTAAAAATAAATTTCTAAAGTAAAGCTAGGATCAAAATTTTAATATTATTTTAGACACAATCCCCGGCAACGGTGCCAAAAACTTGATGCGTGCTAATTTATAGCTATGGCAAGTGCACCAGTCGATCAAGTAATAAAGTGAATGAGTAGAGTATCGTCCCTAGAGGATTGAAAAATAAGTACTGAAAAGCTCTTTCCTATGCTTTATTTAGAAGATCGATTTATGAGAATAAGAAATTAAAGAAAAAAATAAAAAAATAATTAAAAGTTTTTAATTAAATAGAGAGAGTGTAAATTATTAGGGTTTTAAACTCAAGAGCAATGGATTACTAAGGCAATCGGTTCACCAACTCAGTCAATACAATATTCAGATTTTTAGATTAATTTTATTTCATGTGACGGTGGAGTCTCCTAATTTATTCACTATCCTTTGGTCCAGGCATAGCAAAACTATTAATATTTATTAATTATCCTTTGGTCCAGGTGTAATTTAAATAAATATTAATGCATTAGGTTTTGTGAAACCCTCTAATTAAAATACGCTGCGTCCAAAGCGCACTAAAATTCCGCATGCATATGAATTCTAATTTGATTCATAATACAAGGTATATAATCAAGAAGCATTAACATAGATGTACTTGGTCCGTAACATCTATGTTCATCAGATCAATTAGAAGATGGCCAGTAATCTAAAAGCATTAAGATCAGATTTATATACTCCTCATGAATAAAATTTAAAAATAAATCATACTGAATATTGCATCAAAAGAGTGGCTACACCTTAGCCTTAGTAAAAGAAAATTTAGTTCATGATAACAAGTTCAAAAATAGCAAATAAAATAAAAAGCATAGAGAAATTAGACTGTTTGATTGCTGAAATTGATTGTCTGCTGCTCTTGATGTGGAGAACTTGGCGAAGAAGAAGAGGCTCCTTGATCGATGTCTTGATCGTCGAAAAAAATCAAAAATCCCTTTTTGATTTTCTCACAAATCACTTTTTCTCTTTCTACCTCTCTCCTCTCTCTTTCTCTCTTCTCTCTCTTTTTCTCCCTCTCTCTCTCTTCTCCCCGTCTCTCTCTTTCTCTCTCTCTGATTTCCTTTTTTTTTCACGACAACATATTTTTTATAGATAAAGAGTTTGATTTCCCCCAAAATCCATCAAAAATTAGGTTTAAGACTCCCAAAACAACTCAAATTAAGATCTGGATAATTCTGCCCATTAGATGTTGATCAAACGGTCCAAAAACCACTCAAAAACCCCTTAAAATAACCCAGATCAAGTCGGATTTAATGCCAGCCGTTGGATCAACCGTTGGATCGAATCTGGGCCATCCGATCGCATTAGAAAGAAGGCTTCTGATCTATTAGTTTAACGTCGGGATGAATCTCAGCCGTTGGATCTCGATCGGGAGCTGCGGATGCCGTCCATCAGCGCCTTCTTTTCGGACCGTCCGATCAAGCTTCAGTGAAAACCGCCCGTTGGATCAGCCAAGAATTCCCAAATTGCCCTCCGTGGACCATGCGCGAGCCCGGTGTTGCATGGACCGCCGCATTCTTCAGCCAATCAGAGCGCATGCCTCTTGCTGTGAAATTCCTGAAATACCCTTCAGTTGGTCCACCGTGCACCGCGAAAAATGCTGACGTCAGCATTGCGTTTGCGTTGTTTTTTTTTTTTTTTTTTTGAAATTCAATTCTGGGCTCGTTTGAAGTCCGTTTTGCCTGAAATTTTTTTCATCTGAACCAGAAAAATAAGATCTTCACATTGGTGGCCTTCTTTCCTACATAAGATTAATAAAAGTATCAATTTTTAATAAAATAGATTAATTTATTTTATAATTTAATACTTTTATTAGTATATTTTTACCACTTATCACTCCATGTGACATTTTATAAAAGTATTTTATTTCCACCTTTCAAGGAGATCAGATCTGATCGGTTGAGAATGTCAGATCCACACAGGTTATTCAGCCTCTACAGATTGTCCACATGAGGCTTCAAGTCTGATCGAAGATCTGATGATCGAAAATCTATGCAGCATGCTAAGACTTCGCACATCCCTCATTAATGATTGATCTTGATTCTTCTTTTCTAATTTCTTGGACCTTTCAAGAAATGAATGTTTGATTAGTGCCCTAGAAGCTAGATTGGCTGATGCTTGTAATACACTTTCTAGGAGCATTTTGATAATTTTGACTTAAAAATTAATTAAGGATTATTCTCTATCATATTATGTGTAAAGTATCTATGATATATCCTTTGAGTTAATAAGTATGACAACTCATATTTTTAAGAGTTGAAAATTTAAGACATAAATTTTTATAATTAACTCATAAACTGCTCCCAATCATAGGATCATCATAAGGATGGTGATCGATCTGGAAGATTGATGTACGATTGCTTTCTTAGGATAGATGAGTCTTGAGTCTACGATGTGGAGACATCGAAGCGAGAGTATAAGTACTCATTAGAGAATAAGAGTACTGAGTGTAACCACCTCGAACAGTCATAAGAAAGTCTAGCTTCTTATTGATAACTAAGCTCAATGCTATAATTGTATATCTAGTTCTTTGATCTGAGGTGCATCGACAGTTCATCTTGAGAGTGTTATAGTTTGACTACACCATAACGTAATCTCATAGTCATTCAAAATCCTAAGTTGTATGTTGGCTATAGCATATTTATTGTAAAAATTAGATCGCACCAATAGAAGATATAACAATCTTGGTAGATGAGGAATAGCCCTATGTTGATCATGAGATCGAGTCCATAAGCCCATGGCCATAGTAGAGTGAAATAATAGAAAAGAGTTTTCTATTAGATTTTTACATCAGACTCGAATCGAATGATTCAATCATATGATAGGGTGTTGAGTTTGACGAGTATACCTTAACCCTAATTTCGTCGGAAATCATGATAGAAAAACCTAATCACACAGATAGCTGCATCGAGATATTCACATTTAGTTCTAATGGGTTGCCACCATATGCTATAAGGTGTCACTGGTAGATTTTAGGAGCAATTAGAATGATCTTGATTATTGATCATTTTGCTTGGATGAATCGAAAAGGTTCTGATCCATCGAAAGGTATTTCGATGATGTCGATGATAGAGATCGCGACATCTCTCATTACTATACAGAACTAAACCTAACTAGATCATATAGATAAGAATTTAGATTTAGATGTCATCAATTGAGCTAACCCAGTTTGATTGATTTGGATTAGATCCAATTAGATTCAAGAAAATCCTGATAGTACATAATTGAGCCTAACTTTTTTCTTCTGTAATCATTTTGGTTCATCTTGATTGAGTCAAATTGGATTTGACTCACCTGAAAATCCTATATGGATTTGTCCTGATCTGACTGGAGCTTATCCAGATCAGAAAAGTATTATCCAAATTTATCCGATGGAAATAGGACAAGACCTACTAATTTCTTAATTATTTCAGGATAAGTGTCAAAGGTTGACCTAGATGCAGAAAAGAAAGGACAGGAGGCATGTACCCCTTAGAGAATTTTTAGGGGCACGTGCCCCTAGGTGATTTTATAAGAGAGGAGAGGGTGCACACCCCTTCTTCCTCCCCCTCTTCCTCTTCTCCATGCCCAAGAGGTTGGGTGTAAACAGCAAGGAAGATCCAAGGCTCTTGGCATAAGGATTCAAGCAAAGAGATGACGGTATTCGTGAGACGAGCGTGCTGCCTTCAACTTTTATTTTGAAGGTTTTATAGATCAGATCTAGATCTAATCTTTGGAGATCAGATTCAAAAGAAGATGACACCCAAAACAAGTCTAGGTAGACTCTGATAAAGGCTAGGCATTTGCATGGCTAGATCCAAAACTCCGAGTGCTGTCAGATCATTAACAGGGTAAATAGTTCACCCAAAAGATAACATTCGATGTTCTAGATTTTTAATTTAATTTTTTTTAATATTAGATCATTAGTATCAAATCAAAGAACTCTTAGAACTAATTAAAATTTATAGAAAAATTTTAGAAATTTTTTACTATAGATCAAATCAGATCAGATCAATCCTACGGTGAAAAACTAGGTTTTCCCTTCAACTGGTTTTCCTTCAACTAGTATCAGAGTTGCATTTGCAATTCTTCAGATGTTCTTCAAATCTATTTTTTTTAATTTATTTTTATTTGATATTAATAATTTTAGATGTGATCAGATCTAAAATCAATAGATTAAAAATTTTATTAATATATTAGATATATTTGATGCATGTCTAGACTAGGTTGTAGAATTATTCTATAAATTATCTAGAATAGAATTTTAATGATATGATCAATTAAAATTTTATTTTTTAGATATTATATCAGATATTTCAGATCTAAAAACATGCATATGTAGTATTTAATTTTGATACATAAGATGTATACAAAACATGCATAGTTAGATCTATAATTTTATATGCAATATATGTTATAGATCTAACAATTTTGTAGTATAATTATTAATTTCTGATTAAGGCATTCCCTTTGGCTGTCCAGTCATAAGAGTAAGAAGGATTTAAAGGCCCTCTCTTTACATTCGATAGGGTGCTCTTTTGATGTATAGGGGTGCTGCATCTTTGTCCTTAATCAGAAATCGAAAACTTACTTTTTTACAAAATCCTATATCCTAAAATCTTAAAATCTTTTATGCATGTTTTATTTATGAACCCAAACTTAATTAAGAATTAAGTCTATAAAATCAATTAGATCTACAAATTATGAATTTTCATATCTAAGACACCTTCATAAATTTAAGTTCGGGTATGGATAGCTCAATTAGGTCTAGTGGTTGATCAAATCGAATCAAGAGTTGATTAGGTGGGATCAAGAGTGCTTAAAATTGACCAACCCAATAGGATTAAGTCTGGGTCAAGGATGACTCAGAGTCATATGTGGTCGATCAAGTCAAGACCTAATTTGGCTCCACGATTCGAGCCTAGATTATAGGCTAACCTGATTAGTTCTGGTTTGATAAATCGGTGTCTAAGATAAGTTTGGCAAATATGACCAGTGGTCTTTAATTAGAGGCTACTCGATCTGAATGCATTCATGATAAGTTAATGGTATATTTCTCTCACTGGTCTCACTTACTTGGCTGATTGGGTTGACTCAGTTTTGATTTGAGGTGGCTAACGATTCAAGCTAACCCATGCCATTAGGATAGTCATAATTATTATGACTAAGTCAAGTAATGTCTAAGAGATCTAAATTAAATCTTTCTGAGAAAATATTAAGTCATGGATCTTCCACCATTGTAGATGGTGGGCCCTTCTCGAAATTGATTGTTCTCGACTGGTTATAGTGGCTCGATTGCATCAAAAAGATACAACCATGTCTATTAGGCATTGGATGCTATAAGTTGGAGGATGGGTTGGGTCCAATATTTTGGATACGGTGAGGGATCCAATCAGAAATCTAATTTATGCAAATGGTGACTTAATTAAGGATTAGAGCAATATTCTGGGCATGGTAAGCTTCATGATTAGAGATCAGATTTGGGTGCACCATGATTAAAGAATATTAGATAAGAGTTATTCACTCATCGATTGATGCATCATCAATAACTATTAGGTGAGGTGGTGAGCTAGTCGGTGGAACCATACCATCCACTAGAAATCTATAATCATAGAGATTTTTAAAAATCTGCTAAGAGAGTGTAGGGATCTAAGAAAATAGTGGAAGCCTAATTTATTTAAAAATGAAACTCCTAAATAAATTGGTCAAGTCTATTTATAAAATCTAGCAAGAAATTTTGACTCACTGCAGAAATTCTGCATCCAATCCCCTAGCCAAAATTCTAGACATCCATAGATTGATTGGACCCAATTATAAGGATTGGCTTAGGAATTACAAAATCATTTTGAATTTTGAAAAGCTGTCTTATGTATTGGACCAGGATCCTCCAACTTTACCAACCCATCTGATTGCTAAACAAAGAGCATCTTTGAAAAAATAGATGGATGATGATAATAAGGCTAGGTACTATATGTTGGGCTCTATGTTTGATGAGCTACAGCACCAACATGAAGACATCAAGACTACCTACCAAATGTTGGCTCACCTGCAAGAGTTGTTTGGTGAAAGATAGATGTAATAGAGAAAGTATAAAAGAGGTTTAGTATGGAAACTCTAAGAGGGGATTAATACCCTTCAGACATGGTATTCATCTTTCCAAGAAGATGTGCCCTAGCATGCATGAGCAAGAACCCTTATGCTTCTGCAATAGGGAACCTCATGTATGCCATGCTATGTACACGACCTGATATAGCCCATGCTGTGAGTGTCACAAGCAGATATCTGTCAAATCTAGGTGAAGAACACTGGACTTCTGTGAAATGCATCCTTAAGTACTTGAGAAGAACTAAGGATATAACGTTGGTCTTTGATAACAGAGAACTCCCAGTCCAGGGATACACAAACTTAGATTTCATGTTCGATGTAGATGATCGAAAGTCGACATCTGAGAGTCTATTTGTGTGCAATGTTGGTGCTGTCAGCTGGAAGAGTTTCAAGCAAACTATGATAGTAGATTTCACCATAGAAGTAGAATATATCACTGCATCAGAGGCTACGAAGGAAGCATTCTGGTACAAGAAGTTTGCTGCAAAAATCAGAGTAATGCCATCAGATGCCATTCCTCTATACTACGACAACAATGGCACCATAGCCCTTACTAAGGAGCCGAGATCTCATCAAAAATTTAAGCACAATTGAGCGGCGATACACCTCATCCGCATTACCTAGAGAGAATTACA
>QRFJ01002933.1:0-32044 GCA_006176705.1 Cocos nucifera | reverse complement strand
TACGTCGAGGTCAAGAGAGTTGACTCCACAGACAATGTGGTAGACCAGCTTACAAAGCCGTTGGGCCAGCAGAAAATCGAAGCCCACCTTGAGAAGATGGGACTTAGACTTGTAGCCAATTGGCTTTAGGATAAGTGGGAGATTGTTAGATATATGTGCCCTAGAAGCCAGAATTGGCTGACACTTGTAATACACTTCTAGGGGCAAAATTATAATTTTGACTAAAATCAATAAAATGGATTATTTTCTATCACATATGTGTATTTAGTGTCTGTGATACATCATTTGAATTAATGGTAATGATAATTCATATTTTCAAGAGTTGAAAATTTAAGACATGAATAATCATTATTAACTCATAAAATGCTCCCGACCATAGGATCATCACGAGGATGGTGATTGATCCAGAAGGTTGGTGTACAATCGCTTCACTTTAGTAGATGAGTCTTGAGTCTACGGTGTGGAGACACCGGAGTGAGAGTATAGGTACTCGTTAGAGAACGAGGGCACTGAGCATGACCACCTCGAGTAGTCATTAGGAAGTCTACCTTCTCGTCAATGACTGACTCGATGCTGCAGTGGTGTGTCTGGTTCTTTGACCTGAGGTGCATCGACAGTTCACCTTGAGGGTGTTATAGTTTGACTACACCATAACTCGATCTCCTAGCCATACGGAATCCTAAGGTGTATGTTGGCTATAGCATGTTCATTGTAGGAACTGGATTGCATCAAGATGGAATCTATCTACCTCGGTGGTAGAGGAGCAGCCCTATGATGATCATGAGAATCAAGTCCAGAAGCCCATGGCCATGGTAGAGTAAAATAATAGAAAGAGTTTCTATTTAGGTTTTCACATCGGACTTGAATCGAATGATTACATCATATGACAAAGACTAGGGTTTGACGAGTTTACCTTAACCCTAATCTGATCGAGGCTCAAGATAGAAGAACTTAATCACATAAGTAGCTACACCAAGAGGTTTGCATTCAGCTCTGATGGGTTGCCACCATATACAGCTAGGTGTCACTGGTGGATTTTGGGAGCAATTAGAATGATTTAGATGATCGATCATTCTAGCTGTTCAAATTAGAAGAGTTTTGATCCATCGAAAGGAGTTTCGATGATGTCGATGATAGAGATCATGACATATCCCATTACCATACAGAACTGAACCTAACTAGGTCACACAAACAAGGGTTTGAATCTGATGATCATCAATTAAACTTATCTAGTTCAATTGATCTGAATGAGATTCAATTCGGTTCAACGAAATCATGCTAGCACTCGATTGAACCTAACGTTCTTCTTTTACTATCATAAATAGTTGTCCTGACTAAGTCAAAGGAGTTTGTGCTCAATCAGAGGCCTTCACTTGGTCTGACTAGAGCCTATCCAGATTAAAAAAGGGTTGTCTTATTTTGTAAGACAATACCTACTATTTTTGGTCACCTGCCATTTCTCGTCCTTTGACTTTGGTCAAAAGTTGACCTCTGACTGGTCAAATGTTGACCATTGATACTTTGACTTCTGTCCATGTGTCATGCACCTATTGGAGAGCTATGGGGGCTTGTCCCCCTACCAGAACCTGGCAAGGAGGAGGGCGCACGCCACCCTTGGCATGTGCCCAAGCTGGAGGCGCCCAAGAGTCCCTGTTGGACAGAAACTCCATCTCCTTTTTGGATTCCGATTAGACTTCTTCTAAGAACCAAGTTTGACTGGTCTTAGGTGCCATCTAAGGATGAATCCAAAGGACTCTATTCCCACCAATTACATTTAGATCTGATTTGACAAAGGATTGTGATTGGTTGGGAAGAAGAGGAGTTGGATCATGCATAGTCTATAAATAAGACCCTGCGCCCAACTCAAGAAGCATCTGAAAATTGAAAATTCCTATACCCTAAGGCTGCCTCTCCTCTCCTCCTCCACGCCAAGTCCATCTTCTCCCTCTCCTCTCCATGCCCAAAGGAGTTTGGGATCCAAGTTGGTGCAATCCAAACGACAGAAAGGCGACAAAAAGCTAGAAGGTTGTGCTGCTGCAAAAACAACTGCTGATCTTCGAAAGGTATTTTGAAGATCCTCCAAATCAGATCCAAATCTGATTTTTGGAGATGTGATAGAGAAGAAGAGGATCTCTAGATCCAATCCAAGTGGATACCGATAGAGGCCAGGCAATTGCATGGCTAGATCCAGAACCTTCCGCTGCTTATCGGATCATCAATAGGTAATAGGATTATCCTACGTTAAGATAAATTAAATTTGATTTAATTTATCTAAATTTATTTTAATTATTAAAATAATAAAGATTAAATTTGAAACATTTCAAATCTGATCTGGATCAAAATAAAAAAATTTTGAAATATATCTCTTGATCCGATCAGATCTAAACAAAGCTGGTTCGAAAAATCAAGATTTTCCTTCAATGGTGAGATGACCCAGCATGTTAGAAATAAAGCAAGAGTTGCTGCTGTGATCGTGAGAACCTACCCTCTGTGATTACCATTAGGATTAGATTTAATTCTTAAGGTTTGTTATTTTGTGCCTGTAGCAAGAAGAAATTTGATTTATATTTCTTGCTTAGTATAGGAAGGTTATGTAATTAGCTTTCTTAAGGACCACTATACTATTCCTTTTGAAAGAAATAAAATTGCAAGTAGTTTCTTAATTAATGGTCTCTATCAGTTACATGTTGATTTATCTGTATTAAATATCGAGCAAAACATGAATATCATAGGATCTAAATGACCTAGGGATAGTCTAAATGATAGGTATCTATGGCACCTAAGGTTAGGTCATATAGTGGAAGACAGGATTAACAAATTGAAAAAATCCAGACTTATGAGTCTATTGACTTTTGAGTCATATCCAATTTGTGAATCATGTCTTTTAAGACAAAATGACCAAGCTTTCATTTGTAGGACATGGGAAAAAGGCCACGAACCTACTTGCCCTGGTAATACAAATGTGTGTGGCACCTTTGATGTACCAACTAGAGGCAATTATTACTACTTTATTATCTTTATCGATGATTTGTCTCGGTATGGATATGTGTACCTAATGCAACACAAGTCTAAAGTCTTTGAAAAGTTTAAAAAATTCAGACATAAAGTGAAAAAGCAAACCAGAAAGTCCATTAAGATTCTTCAATCAGATTGAGGAGGTGAATATCTTAGTCGAGAATTTTTAGACTATCATAAAAAAATGGCATAGTCTTGCAATAGACTCCATCTAAAATGCCTCAACTCAACGAGATTTTAGAATGAAGAAATTGGATCCTATTAGATATGGTCCGATCCACGATGAGCTTCACGAACCTTCTTAATTTTCTTTGGAGCATAGTCTAATGATAGCAATATATGTATTGAATAGGGTTTCCTCTAAAATCATTCCTATCACACCATATGAGATATGGCATGGTAAGAAATCAAGTCTAGGTCACCTCAGAATTTGGGATTGTCTAGCCCAAGTCAAAAGATAACAGGCGGACAAGTTAGAGTCTAGATCCTTTATAGCTTGATTCATTGGATATCTTAATGAGTCATTAGGATACTATTTCTATCTTCTGAAAGACCATAATGTGATTATGAGACAACATACTATTTTTCTCGAAAAATAGTTTATTCAAGATGGTGACATCGAAAGATAGATTAGACTTGATGAGAAGATCTCTGATGAACAACGAGCCAAGAAACCTAAAGAACCCAATCAGTTAGAACCAGTCCAATACTACCTCCACCACCTCGTAGATCAAGTAGGGTTTTTCGTCCTTCTAAAAGATACTTAGGTACTATTTTAGAGGATGTAGAGAAAATATTCCTTAGGAAAAATGGGATTAATAATAATGATCTCAAGACCTATGATGAGACAATATCAAATATCGACTCTGAGAAATGGTTAGAGATAATGAGGTTAGAATTGACTCGATTTACTCGAACTAAGTCTGGACCTTGGTAGATCCACTTGAAGGTATTATACCTATTAGGTATAAATGGATCTTCAAGAAAAAGATAGGTGCCGATGGAAATATAGAGATATTCAAAGTTAGGCTTATAGCGAAAGGATATAGTCAGCATGAAGGTATTGACTATCAAAATACATTTTCGCTAATAACCATGCCAAAATCCATCCGTATATTACTTGCTATTGCAGTCTATTTTAATTATGAAATATAGCAAATAGACATGAAAATAGCATTCCTAAATGGATATCTTGAGGAAGATATCTATATAGAATAGTTCCTTGGTTTCACATCTAGTGATTATGATCACAAAGTGTGTAAGCTGCAAAAGTCCATTTATGGACTCAAGCAAGCATCTCGGAGCTGGAATACTCATTTTAATGATGTAATCAAATTATTTAATTTTATCAAAAATGAGGAGAAGCCCTATACTTTTAAAAAGATTAGTGGAAGCACTATTATCTTCCTCGTACTGTACGTGGATGACATCCTCCTGATTGAAAATGATATTCACATGTTGGCCATGATCAAAATGTGGTTATTAAAAGAGTTTCTATGAAGGACCTAGGAGAGGCATCCTTCATATTAAGAATAAAGATCTATAGGGATAGATCGAATAAGATGCTGGATCTCTCAAAGAAGATGTACATAGAGGAGGTGCTGAAGAGGTTCAGTATGAAAAACTCCAAGAGGAGATTGGTACCCTTCAGACATGGCATTCATCTCTCCAAGAAGATGTGCCCTAGCACACCTGAGGAGATTGAACACATGAGCAAGATCTCTTATGCTTCTGTAATAAGGAGACTCATATATGCCATGCTATGTACACGACCTGATATTGCCCATGCTATGTGTCACGAGCAGGTATCAGTCGAATCCAGATGAAGAGCACTGGACTTCTGTGAAATGTATCCTTAAATACTTGAGAAAGACTAAGGATATGTTTTTAGTCTTTGGTAATGGAGAACTCCAGATCCAAGGGTATACAGACTCAAGCTTTATGTCTAATATAAATGATCAAAAGTCGATATCCAAAAGTCTATTTGTATTTAATGGTGGTGCAGTTAGTTGGAAGAGTTCTAAGTAGATCGTGATTATAGACTCCATCATAAAAGCTGTGTACATCGCTACATCAAAAGCTGTAAAAAAAGCATTCTGGTATAAGAAGTTTACCATAGAGCTTGAAGTGATGCCATCGAATGCCATCCCTTTATACTACGACAATAATGGTGCCACTACAAGAAAATAGATCTTTTACGGTGGAATTATTTGCAATGAAAAAAATTTCCTTGCAAATAAAAGTATTTACGATCAAAAAAAATTTCATCATAAATAAAGATTATTTATGATGCAAAATATTTTTCATCATAAATAATTAATTATTTATGATAAAAAATTAATTTTTATCATAAATATTAATTATTTATGATGGAAATATTCCATCATAAATAATCTAAATAAAATAAATTACTTAAAAAATTAAAAAATATTAAATTATTTATGATGAAAAATTTACATCATAAATAATTGATTATTTATGATGGAAAAAAAATTATAATGTAAATAATCAATTATTTATAATGAAATATCTTAATCATAAATAATCTATAAAAATAAATTATTTTAAAAAATAAAAATATTAAATTATTTATGATGGAGATATTTCATCATAAATAATTTATTATTTACTACATAATTTTTTTCCATCATAAATAATCAATTATTTATGACATAGTATTTCTATTATAAATTATCTAAAATAATTATTTAAAAAATTAAAAAATACTAGATTATTTGCAATGAAAATATTATGTCATAAATAATCAATTATTTATAACATAAATAGGATTTACATCATAAATAATCAATTATTTATGATGGAATATCTCTATCATAAATAATCTATAAAAATAAATTATTTAAAAAATTAAAAATTCTAAATTTTTTAATGATTGAGATATTACATCATAAATAATTTGTTATTTATGATGCAATTTTCTTTTCCATTATAAATAATCAATTATTTATGACATAATATTTTTATCATAAATTATTTAAATAAAATAAATTACTTAAAAAAAATTAAAAATATCAGATTATTTATGATAAAAATATTACATCATAAATAATAAATTATTTATGATAGAAATAGAATTTGCATCATAAATAATTAATTATTTATAATAAAATATCTCCATCATAAATAATCTATAAAAATAAATTATTTAAAAAATTAAAAATATTAAATTACTTAAGATGGAGATATTCTATAATAAATAATTTATTATTTATGATTTAATTTTTTTCATCATAAATAATCAATTATTTATGACATAATATTTTTATCATAAATTATTTGAATAAAATAAATTACTTAAAAAATTAAAAAATACTAAATTATTTATGATCGTATTATTATGTCATAAATAATCAATTATTTAGGATGGAAATAGGATTTGCATCATAAATAATTAATTATTTATGATGTAAGATCACCATCATAAATAATCTATAAAAATAAATTATTTAAAAAATTAAAAAATATTGAATTATTTATGATGGAGATATTCTATCATAAATAATTTATTATTTATGATGGAATTTTTTTCATCATAAATAATTAATTGTTCACGACATAATATTTCCATCACAAATTATTTGAATAAAATAAATTACTAAAAAAATAAAAAAAATATCAGATTATTTATGATAAAAATTTTACATCATAAATAATTAATTATTTATGATGAAAATAGGATTTACACCATAAATAATTAATTATTTATGATGAAATATCTCTGTTGCTAATAAGCTGACCAAAATTTTAAATTTAAAAAGTAGAAAACTATGGATTATTTTAAAAACAAAAAAAGGGCAAAGATGTGTTGTGCATGATCGATGCAACAAGATTGAGGGGTGCAAGTGCATCCACTGTTAGCTAACCTATAAGCAAATTAATATTTTTTTTAATTTTTATAAAAATTAGTATTCTTTTAAAAAAATATTTTTATTTTTCTCTGAATATTATATAATTTTAAAATTTAAAGTCCATCTTCACTATTCATTATTTAAGTAATTATCATACAAGCATCGTCACAAAATATCACCTTAATCTGGTAACTCTAGCTATGTAGATTGATAAAATTTAATTTTGACGGTCACGAACGATTGCATGATGATCTGATGGATAGAAAATACTAATGAATTCAAAATTTTGCAATGAAGATCTTTATGATATTTATAGTATACTAACAAAATTTTACTTCAATTAGATATTATTATCATGGTCAATTTACTATGAAATGATTTGAACTATTAAATGAAAAATGAGTGATGAAAAGGCCAAACAGTGTCCGATTAAGATGATTATTTAGATAAATGATCTTTGCTACTACTTTCATCATTTACATGGTACTAATCATAAAATTCAAATCATATGTACATGAACCATCCATGTTAAGTAGATCTTACAAAAATATAAGTATAATTACTATAGGATCTTAAAAATAAGTATCAAGAGATATATAGTTTTGGATCGTTCATATACGTGCAGTTTGAGTTTTTTGATCCCCATCGTACAAATGATCCAACTAGTAGCAAAGATCATTTATCTAAAAATTCATCTTAATTGAACATCATTTGGCTATTTGATTACTCTTTTTTATTTAATAGCTAAAATTATTCTATACTAAATTAACCATGATAGTGATATACGATTGAAGTAAAATTTTGATAGTATAATATAAATATCACAGAGATCATCATTGTAAGTTTTTAGATCCATCGATGATTTTTATCTATCAGATCATTATACGATCGTTCATGACTATCAAAATTAAATTTTATCAATCTATAAAGCTAGAGCTATTAGATCAAAGCGATCTTTTGTAATGATACTCGCATGATAATTATTTAAATAATGAATGGTGAAGATAAATTTTAAATTTTAAAATTATATAATATTCAGACAATAATAATTTTTTAAAAGAATACTAATTTTTAAAAAAATAAAAAAAATTAATTTGCCCATGGGCTAGCTAACAGTGGAAGTGCTTGCACCACTTAAGGCCATCACATCAGCCATGCACATCATATTTTTGCCTTTTTTTATAAAAATTTTCATCATAAAAAATTTGACCTTTTTAAGTTATTTATATTTTTGTATGTACGAATAATTATTTATGAAGGAATATGGATTTTCATCATAAATAATATTTATTTGAGATGGAATACATTTTTTATTGCAAATAATACTTATTTTCAATGGAACAATTTTCATCATAAATATTCTTAGCTTTTTTTTAATTTTTTAAATTATTTATATACTAAAAATTACTTGCGATGAAAATTTCTTATCACAAATAATTGTTATTTGCAAAGGAATTTTACGTTCCATCATAAATAATACTTATTTATGATGTAATATTTTCATCATAAATATTCTCATTTTTTAATTATTTAAATTATTTATTTATGAAAAATTATTTATGATAGAAATTATCATCGCTAATAGTTATGATTTATAATGAAATTTATTTTTCATCATAAATAATTTTATCAAATATTTTAAATATTTTTGGAGAGAGTTTTTTTTGAAAAAATAATTGGTGGGAATTATTATCGATGAAAAATTATTTTTGGTTCCTAATAATGCTTTTAGCGATAAATTTGCATCGTTAAAAGTCATCACTAAAAAATATTTAAATATTTTCTTTCACTACATTCACATGAAACCCACTTATCTTCTCTCTATGTAACACCCCATCCCTAACAAGCTACGGGTGACGGTGCTATACCCCACCCTTATCTAAAGAATAAGGAAATTTTAAATTATAGCTAAGCTACAATATCATTTAAACCTACTCATAACAATTATCTCAAATTCTTGCTCAATCAACATTTATAATTTTATTTAAGCTCTTAATCTACTAAAGCAAATATCTTAATTTAATCTGATAATTTTATATAATCAAATTCAAGGTTTCATTTACAAAACCATACTATATACCTTTTATACAATCACTCAAAATATAACAAGTTCTTTTTGATTTAACCATCTCAGCTAAATAATACAACCCTCAATATATTATAAGTTTACAAGCCAACATCTCCCAACAACTTTCTCAACTAAAGATGCTGATAGACATGCTGATATATACCACTGGACTAAGCTACTCCAAAAATGCAAAGAGGAAGAGTGAGGGGTGAGACTTGGGAAGTCTCAGTGAATGGATAAACAATCTAACAATGAAAAAAAAGAAAATATAGCTGAAATATTCATTGTTAAAATATATAGCATATGTTTTTGATATATGTTCAAATATGAGTAACCCAAATAGGAACAAGACCATAAATAAATTATTTTACTAAAAGAAGGCTTTGCTAAAATATATCAAAGAGTTTCAGAAAATCAAATTGATAGCAACTATTCCTCTTCCTATTCTAACTCTCAGTTTTAATCCAGTTTACTAAAACCTCAAGGCTGTAAAAGATGAATTAAGATTCAATTTGAATTTAATTTAAAGATTAAAATTTTACCTCAAAGGGTTTATGCACTGCTACCCTCAATCAGTCTTCTTTTTTTCTTACTATTTACAACTCCTCTTTCCTCAAATCAGTCCTTCACTAAGTACCCCTTCATCAAGCTAAGTTCTCCTTAAATTTTGACTGAGAAACCTCCTCTTCCCGAGCTTCTTTCTTCCCCTAACCTTTTGTTGTCTGCTGGAGAACTAAAATAATAACCAAGAAAATTGGTAGTTTTGTTGTTTTGAAAATAAATAAACTAAAAAAAATTTGCTAGATGACATTTCATGAAGAATCCACCCAATCCTAAGCTTAACAGGTATTGCTCTAATGTATTTTTAACCATTAGTTAATGTCCTCAAGCTGCTCATTCATCCTTTGAAAAATTATTTTTAAAAGCTTCACTTAAAACCCTCTTGGTTAAACCCGCTCCCAGAATTTTCCGCTGATCGAGCCAGCTCGGCCCCAAATCGACTTAGTTCAACTCCAAATCAGGATGGCTCTCTCAAAAAAATAGAAAACTCATTCTGTAGCCTCAAACTCGGGCTAGCTCGATTTCAATTTGGGTCAGCTCGAACTTCAAGATTTCAAAAATTATCTCTTCAAACTCTGTTAACAACTTTATTCAATTCTTAGCTTATTTAATTTTTTTTTTTAAGTTAATATCCTTATTAACTTTAAAACATAAATATAAATAAGGAACACCCCCCCACTTGGAACCAATAAAAATATCAGAAATATCAAAATCCTTAAGAATAAGAAACTAAAATTTGGGTTGTAGTTCAAATTATCCAAACTTAAAACTTTTATAACTTTTGGGCTTCTGAACGAATAGGTTAAACGACCTCCAAACTTCATTAAAAAATTATTTTATGGCTCACTAACATCTAAGGATCAATTACCGAGAATTTTTGTTCCAAAAAAATACATATTTCATATAGCCCTCCATATAGGTGCTAGCTCTCAGACTTAGAAAATTTTTAGGACTCGTAATGGCAGATAACCATAATTTGCACTGAAATAGCTTTCACAACCTTTGGCAAGGTAAATTTAATTACATACACAAATACCAATCTTTTAATTCATCCTTTTTTTGATCTGGGATGTTACATTTTCTCCTCTCTTAAAATAAATTTCATCCTCAAAATTTGCACTTTCTACTTCAAGTAACTTTTAAGTTTCAATAATGACATTGCTAAATATTCATCATTTAATCAACTTATGCTTTTGATAGAATCTTTTTCAAAAATAAATTCCAACTCCTTAAAATTCTTCACATTCATGAATATTACTAATATATTACTAAATGGTGCTTAAAGAAACTCAAATTAACATATTCCCAATCATCAAATATGCATAAATTTAGTTCAAATATTACTAAGTCTTATCTTTGTTGACTCCTTTTTCTACCTAACTTTAGTTTTCTTCAAAAGAAGATTCTGTGTCCGAAGGAAGTCCTTCTCTCAATCTTCTTACTTTCTATTCCAAGACAGAACATTGATCAAGATATCTTCTACTTCTATCATTTGCTCTTTCATAATTCCACCTTAATTGCTAAAGTTTTGCACTTACAGCATTATACTTTAATCTTATTCTTTGACATAAATGCTTATACTCTTTCATGTTCTTATAATTTACATCTTTCACTTCAAAATTAAAATGATACTTTAAATCATTTCGAGCATAAACTGCCATTTGCTCTTCCAATTGCCACTGCTCCACATCTGGAGAATCCATTGATCTGAAGATTTCATAAGGCTACTCCCTTCTATTAATAGTTATCTCTACATATGCTCTTACATATCTCCCATCCCTTTCTTCCATTCCATAAATCAAATCTGGAAGTCCCAATTCTCTTATAATTTTAGCTAAAATAATCTTTGGGGATATCTCAATTACGTTCATAATCTATAATTAATATTCCAAATCAATCATTACTATAAAATTATCCTCAACAATTGCTATCTGATTCTTTATTCATCACTATTCATTACACCATACCAATATACATTTCACACCTGTATACAATGGTTAGCTCAAATAAGAAATATAAGAATACACATACTTTACTTATTTCAAAAGCTATCAATATTGTAAACATACTCATTCAACTCATGCTCATTAATCAGCTATCCAATTAATTAAGATATAAAACTACTAATAATTCATAACATTACCAAAATTTGCATCTCAATATTGAATTCTTGACCTCCAATTTAAACTTATGCTTAAATAAATTCAAACTAAAGTATTTAACTCATACCTATTTCTTTTATCTTAAGATAGCTTGCATCACCTGCTACCCTTCTTACTTCAACCTATCTTGATCACTATTATTAGTCCTCATCTTACTTACCTGTACATCAGCAAACACATTAGACTTTGATTCGATTCATCTATCATCAAGTCATTTTCAAAATCACTCGACTCACTTTATACTAATCTTTAGCTTTGTCTCATTTCTACAAATCATAAATCTTTGCTTTGACTTAAGTCCATCCCTCCTACTCCTAAACCTTTACTAATCTCCAATGACCATAACTATTTCTTATGCCTCTAATTATAAATCTTTGTTGACTTCTATTGATTATAAGACTTTACTCATATCACCAATTGAACTTGCTCATATCATCAATTAAACCATGCTTATCCCTGTAAACCATTAAACCTTTGCTCATAACCTTAGCTCATCTTTACTGATCTCTCCATTAATTACACAACTTTGCTTGGATATCATAAATATAACGCCCTACCCCTAACTAGCTATGGGTGATGGTGCCACACCCCACCCTTATCTAAAGGATAAGAGAATTTCTAAATTATAGCTAAGCTGCAATATCATTTAAACCTACTCACAACAATTATCTCAAATTCTTGCTCAATCAACATCTATAATTTTATTTAAGCTCTTAATCTACTAAAGCAAATATCATAATTTAATTTGATAATTTTATATAATCAAATTCAAGATTTCATTCATAAAATCACACTATATACCTTTTATACAATCACTCAAAATGCAATAAGTTCTTTCTGAATTAACCATCTCAGCTACATAATACAACCCTCAATACATTATAAGTTTACAAACCAACATCTCCCAACAACTTCCTCAATTAGAGGTGCTGATATATACCACTGGACTAAGCTACTCCAAAACTGCAAAGAGGAAGAGTGAGGGGTGAGACTTGGGAAGTCTCAATGAATAGATAAACAATCTAATAATGAAAAAAAGGAAGACATACCTGAAATATTTATTATTATAACATATAACATATATTTTTAATATACTTTCAAATATGAGTAACCTAAATAGGAACAAACCATAAATAAATTAGTTTGCTGAAAGAAGGCTTTGCTGAAATATATCAAAAAGTTTCAAAAAATCAAATGGATAGTAACTATTCCTCTTCCTATTCCAACTCTTAGTTTTAATCTGGTTCACTAAAACCTCAAGGCTGTAAAAGATTAATCTAAGATTCAATTTGAATTTAATTTAAAGATTAAAACTTTACCTCAAAGGATTTATGCACTGCCGCCCTCAACCAGTCATCTTTCTTTCTTACTATTTACAACTCCTCTTTCCAAAAATCAATCCTTCACTAAGTACCCCTTTATCAAGCTGAGTTCTCCTTAAATTTTGACTGAGAAACCTTCTCTTCCCGAGCTCCTTTTTTTCCCTAACCTTTTGTTATCTGTTGGAGAACTAAAACAATAACTAAGAAAATTGATAGTTTTGTTGTTTTGAAAATAAATAAACTAAAGGGAATTTGCTAGATGTCATTTCATGAAAAATCCACCTAATCCTAAGCTTAACAGGTGTTGCTCCAATGTATTTTCAACCATTAGTTAATATCCTCAAGTTGCTCATTCAACCCTTGAAAAAATATTTTTAAAAGATTCACTTAAAACCCTCTCGATTAAACCTGCTCCCAAAATTTTTTGCTGACCGAGCTGGCTCGACCCCAAATCAGGTCAGCTCGACTCCAAATTAGGCTAGCTCTTTTAGAAAAATAGAAAATTCATTCTGTAGCCTCAGATTCGGGTCGGCTCGATTTCAATTTAGATCAGCTCAAACTTTAGGATTTCAAAAATTAACTCTTCAAACTCTGTTCACAACTTTACTCAATTCTCAACTTATTTATATACTTTTTTTAAATTTAATATAACTTTAAAATATAAATATTAATAAGGAATACCTTCCAACATAAAACTAATAAAAATATCAAAAAAGTCAAAATTCTTAAGAATAAGAAACTAAAATTTGGGTTCTAGTTCAAATTATCCAAAATCAAAACTTTTATAACTTTCTTACTTCTAAACGAATAGGTTAAAGGGTCTCCAAACTTCATTAAAAAAATCATTTTATGGCTCACTAACATCTAAGGATCAATTATCAAGATTTTTTGTTTCAAAAAAATACATATTTCATATAGCCTTCCTTATAGGTGCTAGCTCTTAGAAAATTTTCAGGACTCGAAATGGCAGATAACCATAATTTACATAGAAATAGCTTCCACAATCTTTAGTAAGATAAATTTAATTACATACATAAATATAAATCTTTTAATTCATCCTTTTTTCGATTCGGGATGTTACACTCTACCCATATCGAAACCCACTCTCACCCCCTCCCTCGTATTCTCTCTCCCCCTCCTCCTTGGCTTCCACTGATCGGTGACCTGGTCTTTCACTATCACCACCATTGTCACCGTCGAGACCGTCGCTGTTGTTGCCACCGTTGTTGTCGCTGTTGTCGCTACCACTACCACTGTTGATGGTAATTTTTTTTTTTGGTTCTCTTTTGATCATTCGGGGAGGTGCGAGTGTTTTCATGCAATGGTCGGTGGTGAGCGATAGGGCACGGAGGGTGGGTGCTGGCTGTAGGGGGTGGGGTGCCACTGGGCGGTGGTGATGGGACTGTGGGTTGGGGGCTGTGGGTTATTTTGTGCGATGGCTGGTGGCAAATGGTGGGGCATGGAGGGTGGGTGCTGGTTGCAAGGGGTGGGGGGCTGCGTGTGTGCGGGTGGTGGTGATGGGATGGGTTGGGGGGCCGTGCACACCGATGGTGGGTGGTGGAGGGGCACCATGATAGATTAGAGGGTCGCAAGCACTAGTGGTGGGTGGCAGAGGGGAGTCACAGAGGGTGGGGGGCTGCAGGCACCGATGGTGGGCAGCAGAGGGGTGCCACAGAGGGAGGGGGGCCGTGATGGTGTTCGAAAAAATTTATTTTAAATTTTAATAAATAATAAAAATAGATATAATAATAACAATAATACTAATAATAATAGTAATAATAATCATAATAATTATGTTAATAATAATAGTAAAAAAAGTAATAATAATAATAATATTAATAATAGTAATAGTAATGGTAATAATAGTAGTAAGAATAATAATAATAATTAAAATAATAATAATAAAAATAATAATAATAATGAGATTATTGATTTTGAGTTATGTTCGTATTTCAAGAAGTATCGGCATTGCATTCATCACCACTGATATGCTGTAGTGCATGATCAGGGGGTGGAGGCAGTGTGGCAGCGGCCATATGACAACATCAGTATCGAGAACTGGACTGTCATATGCTGCACATACAAAGATTCAACATATTAGATAACTTTGTTATTTAAAATTTAATAATTAAATCATTTATTTTTTAAATTTAGTTACTTACTAACTAATTTGAATGTTAACTATGTAGGATCGACGTGCCAAAAATGCTGCAAATCGGGTGAGATAGATAGTCTCGCATTATGGTGGTTTTAGGCCATTCGCTCACCATATGCAACATATGGTAAGTAATTTTTATTTATTATATTTTAATTTTATAATTATTTTAAAAAATATATTAATTATTCTTAAATTATAGAGAGATGTAGAGAGTGGTGAGCTTTCTAATAGGATCGAGATCTATCAGCGGATCCATCAGTGATGGTCAAGAAACTGGACGGTCGGGAGTCAAGAGCTTTATATAAGTTTTTTCAACTATTTTTTCATTGGTATTTTGATTTTCAGTACAAACTTAAAATAGCTATAACTTTAATTTTCAGGATCGTATGATAGACATTAGATCCAGCCTATCCTAGAGGGCTCGATCGCATCCATAAATGATGAGATCTATGATCAGGTACTTCATACGAGATCTTATTATGTTAGAAGGCTAGGGCATGGGATCAGAGCTCCTACATCTTCATGCTCATCCAGGACTGGTATCCATGCTGCCTGCGATGACCGATTGGTGAAGATATAGAGACATGCTGTTGAGTTGACTGCATGCATCGACGAGTACCAGTTGTTCCAGTCATAAATGATGGAGCAAATGGTGTAAATGGAGCAGATGATGTAGCTGATGAAGCAGCAGCAGATCAGGTCGAGCTCCTCTAGGTGCTCTCCTTCTTTGGCCCATTCTCCATCTCCAGATATTATCGATGCATGATGGCCAACGGCCTGTTTTCTCCTATTTTTATTTTTATTTTGGATCTTTTGTATTTACATACCAAAAAATACTTTCGATAATGAAATACTTTTTATATAATGAAATAATAAAATTTATTATGGATGAAATGATCAAATTTATTTATAAATTTTTTATTTTAATTTTATAAATTATAAATATATTAAAATATAAAATATATTTATTTATAATTTTTTTAAAAAAATAATTTGTAGCATAATTATTTTTGATGAAAACTTTGTCCCAAATAAAAATTACTTGCGATGAAAATTTTTCATCGTAAATAATTTTTTTTTATTTTTGATAAATTTTTTTATTGGAAAAAATTTATTTATGATAAAAATATTTTATTTTCATTGCAAAAATTTTCATCACCAATAATTTAATCAATAAAAAAAATTTTGATAAAATATTTTCATCATAAAAAACTTTTATTAGTGATGAAAATGATCTTTTCGTTACTAATTATTATCTACGATCTCATTTTTTACAATGAAGAATTAGCGATGAAATTTCCATCGCTAATAATTATTAGCAATGAAAATTTATTATTTGCGACCAATACATTGAGTCACAAAAAATTGGATTTGTTGTAGTGTACCATAGCCCTAGCTAAGGAGTCGAGGTATCACCAGAAGTTGAAGCATATTAAGTGACGATATCATCTCATCCGTAATTACCTCGAGAAGAATTATGTCAAGGTCAAGAGAGTCAACAGCATAGACAATGTGATTGATTTGTTGATGAAGCCATTGATCTAATAGAAGATTGAAGCCCACCTTGAGAAGATGGAATTTAGATTTATAGCTAATTGGCTTTAGATCAAGTGAAAGTTTGTTAGATGAATGCCCTAGAAGCTAGATTGGTTGACACTTGTAATACACTTTCTAGGATTATTTTTATAATTTTAACTTAAAAATTAATAAAAAATTATTTTCTATCATATATGTGTAAAATATCTGTAATACATTCTTTGAGTTAATAGGCATGACAATTCATATTTTAAAAAATTAAAAATTTAAGATATGAATTTTCAAAATTAACTCATAAACTACTCCCAACCATGGGATCATCACAAGGATGGTGATTGATCTGAAAGATTGGTGTATGATTATGTTCTTAGGATAGATGAGTCTTGAGTCTATGGTGTGAAGATATCGAAGCAAGAATACAGGTACTCATTAGAAAATAAGGGCACTGAGCATGACCACCTCGAGCAGTCATAAAGGAGTCTACCTTCTTGTCGATGACTAAACTCAATGCTGCAATTGTGTGTCTAGTTCTTTGACCTGAGGTACATCGATAGTTGTCCTTGAGGGTGTTATAGTTTGACTATACCATAACTCGATCTCCTAGCCATTCGAAATTCTGAGGTGTATGTTGACTATAGCATGTTCATTATAGGAATTGGATCACACCAATAGGGGATCTATCAACCTCGGTAGATGAGGAGTAGCCCTATGTTGATCGTGAGATCGAGTCCATAAGCCCATGGCCATGATAGAGTGAAATAATAGAAAAGAGCTTTCTATTAGATTTTCAAATTGGATTCAAATCAAATGATTCAATCATATGATAGGATGTTGGGTTTGACGAGTTTATCTTAACCTTAATCCTATCAAGACTCATGATAGAAGAATCCAATCACATAAGTAGCTGCATCGAGAGGTTCGCATTCAGTTCTGATGGATTGCCACCATATATTGCTAGTTGTCACAAGTAGATTTTAGGAGCAATTAGAATAATCTTGATGATCGATCATTCTAATTAGGTGAATTGGAAATGTTTTGATCCATCAAAAGATGTTTCGATGATGTCGATGATAGAGATCATGATATATCTCATTACTATATGAAATTGAACCTAACTAGGTTATACAAATAAGAGTTTGGATCTAGATGTCATTAATTGAGCTAACCCAGTTTGATTGATTTGGATTGGATCTAATTTGGTTCAAGAAAATCATGCTAGCACACGATTGAGCGTAACTTTCTCCTTTTGTAATTATTTTGGTTCATCTCAACTAAGTCAAATTGAATTTGGCTCATCCAAAAATCTTGTATGGGTTTGTCTTGATTTGACTGGAGCTTATCTAGGTCAAAAAAGTGTTATCCTAATTTATCAGATGGGAATAGGATAAGACCTACCAATTTCTCAATTTTTTCAGGACAAGGGTCAAAGGTTGACCCAGATGTAGGAAAGAAAGGGCAGGGGCGTGTGCCCCTGGAGAATTTCTAGGGGGCATGCACCGCTAGATGATTTCATGAGAGAGGAGAGAGTGCATGCCCCCTAGGCGTGTGACCCATATGGATAGGGTTTTGACCCAGTCAAAATCGGATTTGACCAGGTTAAAGAGTTTGATAGAGATCAAACTCTAAGAAGATTAGAGTCCCTTGTAGCTTGACTTCTTCCCTATCTCCCAATCTATTTTGTGCGACATTTATGGGCTTATTTTGGACAACAGAAACCTGATGGGATCAGGTATGTAATGTGGAGTTTTAGAAATTATCAAGCAATTTGATTGCTTGATCAATTAGGACTCTAAGGTTGGCGCAAGGTCTATTTAAAAGACCCTGCACCCTACGGTTTCGTATGTTCTCCATCACCATGCCAAAGTGCTGCCACCCCTTTCTCTGTTCCATGCCCCTTCTTCCTCCCCCTCTTCCTCTTCTCCACGCCTAATAGGTTGGGTGTAAACAGCAAGGAAGATCCAAGGCTCTTGGCGCAAGGATTCAAGCAAAAAGATGACAGTGTTCGTGAGACAAGCACATTGCCTTCAACTTTTGTTTCAAAGGCTTTACAAATTAGATCCAGATCTAATCTTTGGATATTAGATTTAGAAGGAGAAGACATCCAGAACCAACTTGAGCAAACTCCAGTAGAGGCCAGGCGCTTGCGTGGCTTGATCCAGAACTCCGGGTGCTGTCAGATCATCGATAGGATAAATAGTTTACCCAAAAGATAACATTAGATGTTCTAAATTTTAAATTTAATATTTTTGTTTAATACCAGATCATTAGTATTAGATCAGAGAATTCTTATATCTGATTAAAATTTATAGAAAAATTTTTAAAATTTTTTGCTATAGATCTTATTAGATCAAATCAATCTTGTGGCAGAAAACTAGGTTTTTCCTTTAACTAGTTTTCCTTCAATGAAGAGGCTGAGGAGGACTTGGGAGAGAAGATCTTCCTCTCGAATCTCTCAAAAGTTTACGGAAGAGGGAGCAGGAAAACCCTAGAAAAGAACACCTTCTTCTCTTCTTATTTTTCTCTCACCAGAACACACGAGGGTTGTATCCAAAAGAAACCCCACACCCCAATATTATTTTCACTCAATATTCCCAAGCCCAAGAGGTTATCCCACGCTCTAATTACTCTAAAAATCCCATGCCCAAACCCCTTTTGAATAGGGAGAAAAGGTAGAGTCCTAATATAAGTCAAATACCTAGATTAGGACACTATCCAAACAAAGAAATTTTTGGGGCAGCAACTTTTGTGCACCACCTCCCTTTCCTTAGGATTGAGTTATGTGAGAATATATGCACAATTCCCTTCCTTTCATGCACCAAAAATCAGATCAAATCTGATCATTTTAGGCACCATATAGTGGATAGACTTTGTGAGTCAACAAATTCTATCAAATAGAGTTCTAGGTCAAAACAACTTGCTTGTTTTGACCTAGTCCAAACTAATTTCCAAACCAACTCCAAGGGGGCATGCTTGGGGGCTCCTAGGTATGAGATAACTCATGCAAAAAATCAGAATAAAGGGTGTGGGCATGGGGAGTTAGGCACATGGCAAGAGAGAGTCATAGTCCAATTGGGCTCTCTAGTTTTCTTTGATCAAACCAAGATTTTAAATCTAATTAAATTAAAATTGGTGTAGCCTAATTAAGGATGATCTTAATCCAACTAGAAGCTCATTTAAATTAAATTAAACTATATTTAATTTTGATTTAAATTTTAATCTAATTAAAAATTATGTGCACACAAGTCCTAATTGAATAGAGAATTGATCTCTCTTGCAATTGACTTATCCCATAAATTAATTAGACTTGACCTAATCAAGTTCAAACCAAATCAAATTAAATTTCATTTAATTAGACTTGATCTCAATCCTAATGCTCAATTAAATTGAGCTAATTAGCAATCCAATTATTAATTCATCCTCCTACAATGCTTATACTAGATTAAACATCAATCATTTTGACTATTTGATCTTAGAACGATTCATAATCATTGATCAACCATCCAATCTGATCAAAATTTTTAATGTGTGTGATCCCATAGATTCAAATCTAAGTCAGTAGCATAAAAATAAATTTTTGTACCAATCGAAGTAACCATCCAGCAATGGTACCCGATATCTGGATAGGTCGAATGTATATAAAGCAACATTCTAGAATCTATTCAAATATGGTTATCATATAATTTATTCCTTTGACCTCTATGTTTAGGATGACTCAGAGTTAAACTTGTTAGATGTGTGCCCTAGAAGCCAAATTAGCTAAACACTTGTAATTCACTTCTAAGGATAATTTTATAATTTTGACTATAAATTAATAAAAAGATTATTTTTCTATCACAAGTATGAATTTAAAGTATTTGTGATACATTCTTTGAGTTAATAGAAACGATAATTCATATTTTCAAGAGTTGAAAATTTAAGACATGAATTTCATAATTAACTCATAAATTACTCATGATCGTAGGATCATCACAAGAATGGTGATTGATCTGAAAGATTGATATACGATCTTTTTTTTAGAGTAGATGAGTCTTACGTCTATGGTGTGAAGATACTAGAGTGAGAGTATAGATACTCATTAGAGAATGAGGGCACTAGGCATGACCACTTTGAGCAATCATAAGGGAGTTTACCTTCTCATCAATGACTGGCTCGATACAGCAGTGGTATGTCTAGTTCTTTTATCTGAGGTGCATCAATAGTTCATCTTAAGGATGTTACAGTTTGACTATACTATAACTCGATCTTCTAGCCATTCAAAATCTCAAGGTGTATGTTGGCTGTAGCATGTTCATTGTAGAAATTTGATTGCACCAATAAGGGATCTATCTACCTTGGTAGATAAGGAGTAGCCCTATGATGATCATGAGATTGAATCCATAAGCCCACGGCCATGGTAGTGTGAAGATGATAGAAAGAGTTTCTATTAGATTTTCACACAAGACTTGAATCGAATGATCAATTCATATGATGGATGTTGGGTTTAATGAGTTCACCTTAACTCTAATCCTGTCAGGACTCAAAATAGAAGAACTCAATCATACAGGTAGTTGCACTGAGAGATTTATTTTCAATTCTGATGGGTTGCCACCATATACTACTAGGTATCATTAGTGAATTTTGAGAGCAATTAGAATGATCTTGATGATTGATCATTTTAATTGTATGAATTAAAAAAGTTATGATCCATCGAAAGATGTTTCGATGATGTCGATGATGGAGATCATGATATGTCTCATTATCATATAGAACTAAATCTAACTGGATCATATAAATAAAGGTTTGGATCTAGATGTAATCAATTAGACTTACTTAGTTCGATTGATTTAGATTAGATCCAATCAGATTCAAGAAAATCATGCTAGCACACAATTGAGCTTGACATTCTCCTTCTATAGTTTTCTTGATTTATCTCGATTGAGTCAAATTTGATTTAACTCATCTCTAAATTATAAATGGATTTATTTTCATCTAGCTGGAACTTATCTAGGTTAGATTAATTTTAGAAGTAAATTCATTCTGAAATGCAATTGGACTAGGGTCAATAGTTGACCCAAATGAGAAAATTGAGGGTCATAGGATCAGAGCCTTTTAGAAAATTTTTTAGAAATCTTTTTCTCTAATTTTTGAATATGTGATAGGGCTCGAGTCATACTTTGGTTGTTTCAAATTTTGTGACTTTTGGAGGTGCCTAGATTGGGTTAAATCAGAGTTTGATTTGGATCAAACTCTCGAGAGAAGAGTCCCAAGCGCCCTGGACTCTTCCTTATCCATTCATATCGCCACCTTTGGGATTGTTTTGGGTGACAAAACACTGATAATAATCAGTTTTTGGCATGGAGATCAGAAGATAGAGTCCCATTAAATCAAGCAAACAAGTTACTTGATAAAATAGGACTCTCATATAGCGCAAGTTTTCAAGAGAAGAACTTATGCATCAAATATATGATATGTGATTTTTCTCCATGCAATAGCTGCCACCCCAAACCTTTCCCATGCCCCCTCTAGAGCTCCTCTTTCTCTTCTCCATGTCTACACTAGAGTTTGTTAGGTTTCAGCCATAAAGAGTTGAGAAAAGCTGAAGACAAATTCAAGACAAGACTATCTAGATCAAGAGACAGGGTGCTACATTCAAAATTTGTTTGAAGGCTTCACAAATCAAATCCAGATTTGATTTTTGGAGATTAGATTTAAAAGGACAATGCATTTAGATCTTGTCCGAGTGGACTCTCATAGAGGCCATTCAATTACGTGGCTACATCCAAAACCCTGGGTGACAATAGATCATTGATAGGGTAAAAGCTGTTTACCCAACCAAGGTAAGAAAATTAAATCTAATTTAATTTTAATTTTTAATTTTAATATCAGATCTATAGGATCAAATTTAAGATATCTCAGATTTGATTAAAATTTTTTAGAAAATTTTTTTGAAATATTTCTTCAAATCCAATCAGATCTGAATGATCCTATGGCAACAAATAGGATTTTTTCTTCTAGTATCAAAGCCAGATTTGCAATTCTTTGGGTCAGGTTTTGATCTAATTTTTATTTTTATTTTGATATGATATTAGTGATTTCAGATGTCACATTAGATGTGATCAGATCTAAAATCATAAGATTAATTAAAAAATTGATTATACGTGTAGGTGTATGTGATGCATGACTAAACTATGTTATAAAATAGTTCTATGTATAGTTTAGAGTAATTATCTTTTGATATAATAATTAGAATTACTGTTAAATTAATATTTTTAGATATTATAAGAGTTATAATTAGATCTAAAAAGTAGTAGATTAAAATTTAATTTAATATATGAGATATATCTTATGCATGTCTAGACTAGCTTTATGAAATTATTCTATCTATAGTCTAGAATAGAATTTTATATGATATATTTAATTAAAATTTTATTTTTTAGATGTTATATCAGATATATTAGATCTGAAAGCATGCATATGTAGATTAAATTTTGATACATGAGATGTATACAAAGAATGTATAGGTTAAATCATTAATTATATATATGATATATGATTTAGATCTAACGAGTTTTGTAGTAGAAATTAAATTTCTGATTAAGACGTTCCACTTGATGGTTTGGTCATAAGAGCAAAGTAGAATTTAAAGGCCCTCTCCTTCCATTTGATGGGGTGATCTTATGGCATGTAGGAGTGCTGCATGTTCATCCTTAATTAGAAATCAGAACTTACTTTTCTACAAAATCCTAAATCCTGAAATCCTAAAATTTTGACACATATTTTTATTGATGAACCCAAACTTAATCAAGAATTAAGATTATAAAATTAATTAGATCTAAAAATTATAAATTTTTAGATCAAGACACCTTCATAAAATTGAGTTCGGGCTTAGGTAGTTCAATTAAGTCTAGCGATTGATCAAACCAAATCAAGAGTTGATTAGGGGGGATCAAGAGTGCTTAGAATTAACCAGCCCAATAGAATTAAGTTTGGATCAAGGTCGACTCATAGTAACATGTGGTCGAGCAAGTCAAGACCTAATTTGGCTCCATGGTTTGAGTCTAGATTATAGGCTAATTCAATTGATTCTGATTCAATAATTTGGTATCTAAGGTAAGTTTGAAAGATACGATCGACTATTTTTTAATTAGGAGCTACATGACTTGAATGTGTTCTTATCGAGTTAATGACATATCCCTTCCACCGGTCATACTTACCTGGCCATTTGTATCAACCCAGTTCTGATTAGAGGTGGCTAACAATTCGAGCTAACCCATGCCACTAGGTTAGTCATAATTATTATGACTAAGTCAAGTCAAGTTTAAAGAGATCAAAATCAAATCTTTCTAAGAAAATATTAAGTCATAGATCTTTCACCATTATAGATGTGCGGGCCCTTCCTAGGGTTGATTATTCTCGATTGGTTATAGTGGTTTAGTTGCATCAGAAAGATGCAACTACGTCTATTAGGCATTGGATGCTTAGGTTGGAGGATGCATTGGGCTCAATATATCGGATACGGTGAGGGACCCAATCAGGAATCCAATTCATGCAAATGATGGATCTAACTTAACTATGAAGTGGAGCAATATTCCAAACACGATGAGCTTCATGAATTAGAGACTAGATTTGGGTGCACAATGATTAAAGAATCATTGGATAAGAGTTTTTCACTCATCGATTGATCCATCACCAATAACTATTAGATGAGGTAGTGAGCCAATCAATGGGATTGCACCACCCACTAGAAATCAATTAATCATGAAGATTTTCACATCTCTACCAAGAGAGTGTAGGAATCTAAGAAAATAGTGAAAGCCTAATTTATTTAAAAAATAAAATCTCTAAATAAATTAGTTAAGTCTAATTATAAAATCTAACTAGAAACTTTGACTCTCCATAAGAAAATATCTGCATCCAACTCACTAGCCTGTATCCTGGACACCCATAAATTGATCGAACTAAATTATAAGGATTGGCTCTAGAACTATAAAATTATTTTAGATTTCAAAAAGCTGACTCATGTATTGGACCAGAACCTCCCACCTTACCAGCCCATCCATCCACTAAATAGAGAGCATCTCTAAAAAAGTGGATGGATGAAGAAAATAAAGCTAGGTACTATATGTTGGGCTCAATGTCTGATGAGCTTCAGTACCAACATGAGTACATTAAGACTGCTCGCCAAATGTTGGCTTACCTACAAGAGTTGTTTGGTGAGGAGAGTCACGTAGCCAAATATCAAGTCACAAGGAGACTATTTAAGGTTCAAATGCATGATGGATAGTCAGTCTAAGATCATTATCTGATGATGATCAAGGACTTAAAAGAGCTTAAGAATCTCGATGTCAACCTAGACAGGAACTTATAAATTAATGTGATCTTGCAGTCCTTGATGATGCTTATGAGCAGTTCATCATGAACTTCCATATGCATAAACTTTAATGTACTCTAGCTGAATTGATGAACATGCTGGTTACTGCTGAACTTTCTTTGAAAGATTCTAGGGGCTCGGTGCTTGTTGTGGAGAAGATTTTCTTCAAAAGAAAGTCTTTTAGAAAGAAGAAGAAGTCTGCAAAGAAGTAGAAGACTGAAAGTTGGAAGAAGAAGAAGGGAGAACCGAAGAAGAAGGCCACGATCAAAGAAAAATATTTTCATTGCAACAGCGATGGCCATTGGAAGAGAAACTGCCCTCTATACCTAGCCAGCTTGAAGAATAAGAAGGAGGCAAGTCCTTCTGGAGGTATGCTCATCATAGAATCTAATCTTATGATTTTTTTTGCGTCTAGTTGGGTGCTTAACTCTGGTTTGAGTGCTAATTTGTCCACTTCTATGCAAGGTCTTGAGGAGAGCGAGAGGCCGAGGGATGGTGAGATGATCCTACACATCAGAAATGGAGTAAGAGTTGCTACTATGGTCATGGAAACCTATCCTTTTCGACTATCATTAGGATTAGATTTAGTACTTTGAGATTATTTTTATGTGCTTGCAACAAGCAAAAATTTGATTTCTATTTCATGTTTAGCACAGAAAAGCTATGTAATTAGTTTTCTTAAGGACCATTGTAATATTCTTTTTGAGAGAAATAAAATTGCAAGTGGTTTTCTTATAAATGGTCTCTATCAGTTTCATATTGATATTTTTATTTTCAATATCGAGCAAAACGTGAATGCCATAGGATCAAGGTGACCTAGGAATAGTCTAAATGATAGGTATCTTTGGCACCTTAGGCTAGGTTATATAGCTGAAGATAGGGTTAACAAATTAGAGAATTCGAGCTATTGAGTTCGTTGACTTTTGAGTCATATCCAATTTGTGAATTATGTCTTCATGGTAAAATAACCAAGCTGCCTTTTGTAGGATATGGAGAAAGGGCCACAGATCTACTTGCCCTGGTATACACAGATGTGTGTGGCCCATTTGATGTGCCAGCCAGAGATAATTATATCTACTTTATCATCTTTATCAATGATTTATCTTGATATGGGTATGTGTATTTGATGTGACATAAGTCTCAAACCTTTGAAAAGTTCAAGAAATTTAAACTCAAAGTAGAAAAATAAATTAAAAAATCCATTAAGATTCTTCGATTAGATCGAGGAGGTGAATACCTTAATCGAAAATTTTTCAACTATCTTAAAAATAATGGCATAGTCTCATAATGGACTCCACCTAAAATGTCTCAACTCAATGAGATTTTAGAATGGAGAAATCGAACTCTATTACATATGGTCTAATCCATGATGAGCTTCACAAATCTTTCTGAGTTTCTTTGGAGATATAGTATTATGACCGTAATATATTTACTGAATAGGATTCCTTCTAAAATCATTCTTACCACATTGTATGAGATATGGCATGGTAAGAAATCAAGTTCGAGTCACCTCAGAGTTTGCAGTTGTCCGGCCCATGTTAAGAAACAATAGGTGGACAAACTAGGTCTAGATCCTTTAGAGCTTGGTTCATTGATATCTTAAAGAGTCATTAGAATATTATTTCTATCTTCAAGAAGATCATAATATGATTATGAGTTGACATGCTATTTTTCTGAAAAAATAGTTTATTCAAAATCATGGCATCGAAAGATGGATAAAGCTTGAGGAGAAGATCTCCAATGAGCAACGAGCTAAAGAATCTATGGAACCAAATCAGATTAAGCCAGTCCAAACACTACCTCCTCTACCTCAAAAATCAACTAGAATTTTTCGTCCTCCTGAAAGATACTTAGGTACTATTTCAAAAAATGTAGAGAAAATATTCCTCATGAAAAATGGGATTCATGATGATGATCCTAAGACCTACGATGAGATAATATTAGATATTGACTCTAAGAAATGGGTAGAGACAATGAGATCAGAAATTGACTCGATGTGCTCAAACCAAGTCTGGACCTTAGTAGATCCACTTGAAGGCATGTATCTATTGGGTGTAAATGGATCTACATGAGAAAGATAGGTGCTGATGGAAATGTAGAGACATTCAAAGCAAGGCTCATAGTGAAGGGTATAGTCAGCGCAAAGGCATTAACTATCAGGATACTTTTTCATTAATAGCCATGCTCAAATTCATCCGAACATTGTTTGCTATTGCAGCCAATTTTGATTACAAAATATGGTAGATGGATATGAAAAAAATATTCTTAAATGGATATCTTGAGAAAAATATCTATATGGAATAGCTGCTTGGTTTCACATCTGGTGATGGTGATCACAAAATATGCAAGCTGCAAAAGTACATATATGAACTTAAGCAAGCATCTCGAAGTTGGAATGCTCATTTTAATGATGTGATCAAATCATTTGATTTTATCAAAAATAAGGAGGAGCCATGTATTTTCAAAAGGGTTAGTGGGAGTGCTGTTATCTTCCTCATATTGTACATGGATGACATCTTCCTAATTAGAAATGATATTCCCATGTTGACCATGATCAAAATATGGTTATCAAAGAAGTTCTCTATGAAAGACCTAGCAGAAGCATCCTTTATTCTGGGAATAAAGGATGCTTCTGCTAGGTCTTTCATAGAGAACTTCTTTGATAACCATATTTTGATCATGGTCAACATGGGAATATCAATAAAGATATATAGAGATAGACCGAATAGGATGCTAAAACTTTTACAGAAAATATACATAGAGGAGGTGCTAAAAAGGTTTAGCATGAAAAACTCTAAAAGAGGTCTAGTACCCTTTAGACATGGCATTCATCTATCCAAGAAGATGTACCCTAGCACACCTGAGAAGATTGAATGCATGAGCAAGATCCCTTATGCTTCGGCAATAGAGAGCCTCATGTATGCCATGCTATGTACATGACCTGATATTGCCCATGCTGTGAATGTCACGAGCAGGTATCAGTCAAATCCAGATGAAGAGCACTGGACTTCTATGAAATATATCCTTAAGTACTTAAGAAGGACTAAGAATATGTTTCTAGGCTTTGGTAATGGAGACCTCTAGATCCAGGGATATACAAACTCGGATATTATGTCCGACATAGATGATCAAAAGTCGACATCTGAAAGTCTATTTGTATGCAATGGTGGTGTTGTTAGCTAGAAGATTTTCAAGCAGACGGTGATAGCAAACTCCACCATGGAAGCAGAATATATCGTTGCATCGAAAGCTATAAAGGGGGCATCCTGATATAAGAAGTTCACCGTAGAGCTCAAACTGATATCATCGGATGCCATCCCTCTATACTGTGACAATAATGGCACCATAGATCTTGCTAAGGAGCCAAGATCTCACTAGAAATCTAAGCACATAGAGCGGCGATTCCACTTGATTCATGATTGTCTCGAGAAGGGATACGTCAAGGTCAAGAGAGTCGACACCACAGATAATGCGGCTAATCCACTAACTAAGTCATTGGGATAGTAGAAGATCAAAGCCCACCTTGAGAAGATGGAACCAAGATTTGTAGCCAATTGGCTTTAGGTCAAGTGGGAGTTTGTTAGATGTGTGTCCTAGAAGCCAGATTGGCTAAACACTTGTAATACACTTCTAACAGTAATTTTATAATTTTAACTATAAATTAATAAAAAAACTATTTTTTTATTATAAGTGTGTATTTAAAGTGTTTGTGATACATCCTTCGAGTTAATAGAAATGACAATTCACATTTTCAAGAGTTGAAAATTTAAGACATGAATTTCATAATTAACTCATAAATTGCTCTTGACCGTAGGATCATCACAAGGATAGTGATTAATCCAAAAGGTTGGTGTATGATTACTTATTTAGGATAGATGAGTCTTGAATCTATGGTATGGAGATACCAGAGTGAGAGTATAAGTACTCATTAGAGAACAAGGGTACTGAGCGTGACCACTTCGAGCAGTTATAAGAAAGTCTATCTTCTCATCGATGACTGGCTCGATGCTGTAGTGGTGTATCTAGTTCTTTAATTTGAGGTGCATTGGTAGTTTATCTTGAGGGTGTTATAGTTTGACTACACCATAACTTGGTCTCCTAGCCATTCGAAATTCTAAGATGTATGTTGGCTATAGCATGTTCATTGTAGGGCACTAATAGGGGATCTATCTACCTCGATACATGAGGAGTAGCTCTATGATGATCATGAGATTGAGTTCATAAGCTCATAGCCATGATAGTGTGAAGATGATAGAAAGAGTTTCTATTAGATTTTCACCTAGGACTCGAATCGAATGATCAATTCATATGATGGATATTGGATTTGACGAGTTCATCTTAACCCTATCCTGTCAGGGCTTAAGATAGAAGAACTCAATCACATAAGTAGCTACACCAAAAGATTTGTTTTCAGTTCTAATGGGTTGCCACTATATATTACTAGGTGTCAATGGTGAGCATCTAGAATGATCTTGATGATCGATCATTTTAATTATATGAATCAGAAAAATTCTGATCCATCGAAAGATATTTTGATGATGTCGATGATGAAGATCATGACATATCTTATTACCATATAAAACTGAACCTAATTGGATCACATAAATAAGAGTTTGGATCTAGATGTGATCAATTGGGCTTACTTAGTTCAATTGATTTGGATTAGATCCAATCAAGTTCAAGAAAATCGTGCTAGCATACGATTGAGCTTGACATTCTCCTTCTATAGTTTTTCTAATCTATCTTGACTGAGTCAAATTTAATTTGACTCATTTTTAGATTATAAATGGTTTTATTTTCATCTAGCTGAAACTTTTTCAGATCAGATTAATTTTAGAAATTAATCTATTCTAAAATGCAATTGGACTAGGGTCAACAGTTGACCCAATTAAGAGAATTAAGGTTCCCAAGATCAGAGCCTTCTAAAAAATTTTCTAAAAACTCTTTTCCTTTGATTTTTGGATATGTGATAGGGCTCGAGTCATACTTTTGGCGTGCCAAATTTGGTGATTTTTGAAGGTACCTAGATTAGATTAAATTAGAGTTTGATTTTGATCAAACTCTTGAGGGAAGAGTCTAAGTCACTCTGGACTCTTCCTTATCCTTTCATGTCACCACCTTTGGGATTGTTTTGGGTGACAAAACACTAATAATAATCAGTGTTTGGCATGGAGATCAGAAGATAGAGTCCCATTAAATCAAACAAACAAGTTGCTTGATAAAATAGGACTCTCATGTGGCACAAGTTTTCAAGAGAAGAACTTATGCATCAAATATATGATATGTGATTTTTCTCCACACAATTGCTGCCACCCCAAACCTTTCCCACACCCCCTCTAGAGCTCCTCCCTCTCTTCTCCACATCCACACTAGAGTTAGTGAGGTTTCAGCCATCAAGTGTTGAGAAAAGTTGAAGACAAAATCAAGACAGGGCGATCTAGATCAAGAGATAGGGTGCTGCCTTCAAAATTCATTTGAAGGCTTCACAAATCAGATCTAGATCTGATTTTTAGAGATCAGATCTAGAAGAAGAATGTATTTAGATCTTGCCCAAGTAGACTCCAATAGAAACCAAGTAATTGCGTGGCTACATCTAGAACCCCGACTGACAACAGATCATCGGTAGGGTAAAAGTTGTTTACCCAACTAAGGTAAGAAAATTAAATCTAATTTAATTTTAATTTTTAGTTTTAATATCAGATCTATAAGATTAGATTTGAGATGTCTCAAATCTGATTAAGATTTTTTTAAAAAAAATTTTAAAATATTTCTTCAAATCCAATCAGATCTGAATGATCCTATGACGGAAAATAGAATTTTTTCTTCAAAACTGTCAACCCTAGAATGGTGCATCCATAATATGTTTTAAAGTAATAAGTCTTATGACTCCTCACAAGAACTATCCTGATCAAGATTTTATTAAATTAACAACACAATTCTACAAAGCTCCTAAAATCAGAAGTGGTCAATCCTTTCTTGATTCACTTACCAACTTCATAAGTACTTGACTGTATCCAAAAATTTTTCATCACTGAATTAGAAATTTAGATAGTCCATCACCAAGCACAGTGAGTTGCTTATAAATTACCATGGTGATTTCAAATTGGAGGAACATTTATACCCATATCTCTTTAGAGCAATTTTTGATAGCAGAATGCTCTAGAGTTGTTCATATTTAGTGACAATGTATCCCTCACTACTACAAAAATGGCCTATGGCAGCGCTTACTATGACAACAACTTTCGAAACTATTGCCATAGCTCCTACGGCAGTGGTTTTCGTTAACTGCTGCTATAAGTCAGACCTATGGCAGCGGTTTTTGTAACCGCTGCTATAGATCTGACATATAGCAGCGGTTACAGAAAATCACTGTCATAGATCAGACCTATAGCAGTGATTATAAAAAATCACTGCCATAGATCGACCTATAGCAGTGGTTTATTATAACCGCTATCATAAGTAGGACCTATAGCAGTGGTTAGTAGGAACCATTACTATAATCTAATTTATGGCAGCAGTTAATTATAACCACTGCCATATATATATATATTTTTAATATTATAAACTTTTAAAAATTTAATATTCATCTTTACCATTCATTATCTAAATAATTATCATTAGAGTGTCATCGTAAAAGATCGCCTCGATTCGATGGCCCTAGCTTCATCGATTAAAAAAATTTGATTTCGACGACCACGAACGATGATGCGATGATCTGATAGATGGAGACCTCCGATGGATTCAAAAATCTACAATGATGATTTTGATGATGTTTGTAGCATACTATCAAAGTTTTACTTCAATCGAATATTGTTATCTTGGTTAATTTAGTATAGGTTAGTTTCGACCGTTAAATGATAAACGAGTGATCAAAAGACAAAATGGTATCTGATTATGAGATAATTTTTTTTATAAATG
The DNA here is from genome assembly GCA_006176705.1 of Cocos nucifera. Taxonomy (NCBI): domain Eukaryota; kingdom Viridiplantae; phylum Streptophyta; class Magnoliopsida; order Arecales; family Arecaceae; genus Cocos; species Cocos nucifera. The sequence goes on along the minus strand of QRFJ01002933.1, from coordinate 85 downwards.
ATCTTGGTTACTATTTTAATCATTTTTTATGGTGGTGAATATAAAATTCAACTCGTGAGATGAAGAACGATCTAAAAGTATACGT
>QRFJ01002932.1:84008-184282 GCA_006176705.1 Cocos nucifera | reverse complement strand
AGCCCTAAACCGATCGGCAAACAAAATTGGCTATTCAAGTATTTATGCTGTGTACCTTTTATTTGATGTTGAATGTAGTTTCGCGTGTAAAAAAGATAGTGAGAGTTTTTTTTTAGATTTTAGAGATGATATATTTTTAAAAAAAAATTAATGTTTTTTTTGTTTAAACTAATTTTTAAATTTTTTTTAAGTTTTAAAAAAATTAAAAATATATATATATTAGATATTTAAAAAGAATAAAAATATTTAATAAAATCTATTAAAATAAAGCTAGAATTTTGATTCTATATTTGACCTCTTTTATTTTCGCCTAACACAACTTCTTGCCTTCGCTCCTTCTATGCGATCAACACAACCCATCACGCTATCTCTCTATCTCTCATTAATAAAATTATATAAGAAGGCTTATAGCTCGATTATTTTTTATTGATTCTATATTATATTTTTATATTTATTTTATTTTTTAATATTAACAAGTAGTTATTTTTTCTTATTTTGTAATGTTTTCTCAGTAAAATTTTATTTTCATTTTCAATGAATCTTAATTCTTTACAAATTATTTTTGAGTGAAATTATTTTCCAGGTTCTACTTTAAAGTCTTGCTTTGCAACAGATAAGGGAATCTTGAAAGAAATCCAGCTTGATGGCATTTAAATTTTTTTAATGAATTAAATGAGCGATAGTTAGATATTGTGGGCATTTTAGATTTTCTAAAAGGCCATAAATGCAATTTTACTTGTAAATAGTGGGAGAAATACAAAGGTACCCAGCTTGAGAATATGATATTTGTGAAAAACTTATTTATATCAATTCTATATTTACAATTATAATAATTATTAATTTAAAAATGTAGATTAAACAAAATCATACTTAGTTGAATTCTGATCGATTACTCTAAGCATACTTTATGTGATTGTATTTTTTTTTCAAAAAAAAAACACTAAAAATAAATTTCATATGCTCGATTTGTGCTCCTCCGAGAATCTAGCACAAGATACTGAGTACCATAATTCCACCGCCGAGTTTGTATGTCTTGCCATCTAGACGACAACCAGCTCATTCTAATGTGAAAATCATAGGCTATGCTTCCATTCAAAATAAAAATCATTTAATTTGGGATCTTGTAATATTCTTAGTTATATTTTAATGGCATTAGACAATCTTCAAAAGCCAATAATGGTAGGAATATATCAAATGAAAAATAGGATAAAATTTTCGTTTTATTTTATTCTATGCTTTCAACATGTTTTTAATTATTCCTAATATATTAATTCTATATTTTATCCTTTTTTATTTTAATAACTAATAAAATATTATTGATGGTAGATGGAATCCTTGAAAATTCAATGGAATGGGTTTTCCAATAGAGAAGAGGAAAGATGTGTTGATGTAAAATGATTTCGTTGATACGATGAAGCAAATATATTTTTGGTTTTATGAAAAAAAAAATTATGATGCCAAAAATAATGTATTATTGTTTTTAGGATTGATATTTAAGATGGCTAATTTAGTATATTGTAATCTATATTAGTTAGAATATTTCTCATAATTAACTAAATTATCCTAATCTAGATTGTTTGAGATTCACTAACTCATTTTATTATAGCAAATAGCATTTTTTAATAATTTTTTATTTTATATAATACTTATGCATAGTTTTGAATAATTATTTTTTTAATATTTTTTAAATATATATATATATATAATACATATAAATATATATATATATATATACTATATATTATTATATTATTAATTATAAGACAGGAATGTATTGTGGATTTTGATTAATTTTTTTTTATCCTTTTTTTTTTTCTTTTTTTTTTTTTTCATCCTTTTTTTGGTGGTGGTTTTTGTTCGTTATTGGTTAGAGTGTGGCGTGGTTCAGATGTTTGGTATAGTAGATTATATAAGTCGTGCGGTGGTGTTGGTGTGGAAGACTATCATTCGTTTTGCACGGTGCCGTCGTCCCTGGCTTGCTACGTAGAAAAGCCATCGTGACCTAGCCATTAAATTTTTCTCATTCATGAGTTCCTTATTTCCCTGTCGCTCTAAACACTTCTCGCTGACTATCACGAACTCGCTTAAGAAATACTCCCAGAGTAATGCCTCTATTTTCGGCGCGTATCATGCGTTGACGACCAAACCACGGTAATTCTACGCAAGACACGTGCACGATGGGGGTCCTAACGTAGCATCCGACGGAATGTATTCATAATATTCTAAATATGAAAACTAAGTAAGTCACAATCAAGTTCAAGTTCCGAGAGAGACTGGAAGAGCAAGTTTATATTATTTGAACAAAATAAGATTAATTATTGATTTTTTGCTATTTATATGTTCAATATGATTAGTGAGAAACGTCTAGTTTTAAATTTGAAAGGTTGTAGTCAGAAAAATACCTAATGAACTCGAGTAAGTAATGCACAAAATATAATTAAAGATATCAATCAATAATATAACAAAGTTATTGTTGTATATAATAATTGAATTAAAAAAAAAAAAAAAAAAAAAAAAGTAATATGATTATTTATTAATTTTAGATCATGGTTGTAATAGCTTTTGGTAGTTTTATAAGCGTCTGTAATACATAGACAAGACCATCCAAATCAAACTTATACACACACACATATATAATAATTATTATTGAGTATCACATATACATATATATATATTCATACATATATATATACATATATTTATATTACATACATATATATATGTTATGTATAGTCTATATATAATTACATACATATATATATATATGTACATATATATATAATATATATATATTATATATATATATATATATATATATTATATAGTATAAATATATATATCATATATATATATATGTATGTATATATATATATATACACATATAATATATGTATGTATAATATATATATATATAATATATATTATATATAGTAAATATATATATTATACATACAATAATCCGAGCCCTCAATTAGGTTTCTCTTTGTCCCAAGATTCCCATAAAGCTCCTATGCTTCCGATCCCGTCTAGCATCCTTTGACAATGCCCCATACAAACGTAAATAATATCGATATCGGCGATCCTTGGCATATATATATGTATAAGATGTATATTATATAAGTATATATATTATATTAGTGTTTATGTTTATTGGGTGTAGTTTATATATAGTTTATTGGTGTGTTGTATTTTTAGTGATTATATTATGTTGTATGTGTCATTTGTGTTTATGGTAGGTGTATTATTTTTATTTTGTTGTTGATGGTTGTGAGTTTGTTTTAGATTGTGTTATTTTGGTATTTGGTATTTGTAGTTGTGAGTGTATGTGTTTATGGTTAGTTGTTGTTTAGTGGTTGTTGGTGGTTGTTTGTGTTTATGTTTGGTGTATTTGTATTTGTAGTGGTATTGTGTTTATGGAGGTATGGTATGTGATTGTATTGGGTATGTTTAATTGTTTATGTAGAGTTGAGTGAGTGCGATAGTATTTTTTAATAGGTTTTTAATGGTATTGTTATGTATGTATGTATTTATATATAATATGTATGTTATGTATGTATATGTATGTATGTATAATTGTAGTATGTATGTTATATGTTATAATGAGTAGTTGTGTATAATGTGTTCAATTATGCGGATACAATACATATATTAAGTACAATTACATACATTACAAATATATATATAATTGTATATATATTATATATTATATTATATTATATATACATACATACGATTGATATACATACAATAATATATTAATATAATTAACACACACCACACACACACATACGATACATACATACATATCATTACAAAGTACATGACATACATACATATAATATATAGTGTGTGTGTGTATTGTGTGATGTAATTATAAATTTATATTATTGATTGTATGTTTAATGTTTATTAGAGTGTACACGTACAGCACTTGTATGTTTATGTTAGTTATATATTATATATAATATATTAATTATAAATATATATATATATATATATATTATATATATTATATATATATATATATCACTATTGTGTGTGTCCTATATACTATATATATAATATATTATATATATATTATGGTTATATAATATTATTATGGTATATATATATATATATATTTGTATTATTATATTGGTGTGAGACAAGAGCACTAGCAATCGTATAGTGTAGTAGTTATATTATATGTAGTATTATATTATATAATATATAATATAATATGTATGTATGTATGTGTGTAGTGAGTGTATGTATATATAATATAGTAGTTGGTGGTAGTAAATTTATTTGGTATAGTGTTGTTATTGAGGATATTATATATATGGTATGTATGTATATATATATATATATATAGGTGTATGTATATATATGTATATATGTTATTTTATAGTAATATTGTATGTATGTTGTTATATTATTACATACATACATACATTATATATACATATATTATCATATATATATATATATTTTTATCATATAATTCGTATATATATGTTTATTAGGTGGGTTATATTAGTTATAGTATAATATATATATATATAGTATTGTTTTGTGGTGGTATGTTTAGGTGTTGTTAGTGTGTTATTTGTTGAGAAGAAATTAGTGTATATATTTCTATATAATATATATATATAATATATAATATAAATAAATATATTATTAAGGATAAGTGATAGCTATTATTCTAGGTAATGTGATTCAGTATGTGTGCGATAGTCTATTGTGTAGCATTGATTTGTGATTATTTATGTTTGGTTAGTTTAGTGTTGTGTTGTTGGTGGTGTGTTATTAGTGTGGTTATGGGTTTGGTTGTGTATTATGTTTTTTTGTTTGTGTATGTTTGGTTAGTTATATTGGTGTGGTGTGTGTTTTAGTGTTGTGGTATTATTGTTATTGTATATATAGTGTTTTTAAAATGTATGTAATATGTAGGTTATGTATGTAATGTATGTATATATATATATATTATATATATTAGGATATAATATATATGTGTAGGGTAGTATGTATGTAGTAATGTATGTATGTATATATATATAATATATATATATATATATAATATATATATATATTGATGTATGTAATGTATGCTGTATATATAACATACATACATACATACATACACATATATATATGTTATTATATTATATATATTTTACCATACATATGTATATATATAATATACATACATATATATAACATCATACATATCATACATATCATACATACAAGTATACTATATATATATGATATTAATATAATATATTTTATATATTTATATATATATATTTATATATTATATATATATGTATGTATACATACATACATATATATAATATATCTATATATTATAATATATATATATATATTAATTATATTTTAGTATATATGGTTATATATATAACTATATATCTATATATATATTGTAATGTAATGTATATATATAATAATAATATATATATAATTATACTAGTTATACTACATATAATATGTATGTATGTAATATAATATATATATGTATGTATATATATATGATATTAATATTAGGTTATAGTATATATGTAGTATGTATTATATATATATTATTATAATATATATATTAATATATATATATAATATATATTATATAATATATATAATATATTGTATGTATATATATATATAATAATATACATACCTACATATATATATCAATACATACATACATATATATATATATATATATATATCTATATATATATAATAATATAATATATATTATATATGTATGATATGTATGTATGATGTATGTATGTATGTATGTATTATGTAGTGTATTATATATGTATGTATGGTAGTATGTATATATTATATATATATAATATGTATGTATGTATGTATGTATGTATGATGTATGATATATGTTATGTATGTAATATGTTGTATGTATTATGTAATGGTATGTATATATATATATATGTAATGAATGTAGTAATGTTTATAATATATTGTAATGTATGTTAGTATATGTATGTAGTAAATAATATATATTATGTATTATATATATATGTATGTATATACAATTAACATACATACATATATACATACATACATACCATACATATTTATATATTATATATCATAATACATACATATAACTAATACATACATACATCATACAATACATTAAACATATATATATATATATATATATATATTTATATGTATTTATGTATGTATGTATGTATGATGAATGTATGTATGGTAAGTAGTTTGATATAGATATGATGCTATAGAGTATATGTTGATATGAAAACCAATATTCAAAAACTAGAATGATTTACGAAAGTTTCTAATATATATTGTTATTGGGGATAAATAGCTTCCGTCGAAAGTCCAAGTGAAATGTTCATCTTTGTGTAGCTCCATTCAAAATCGTGACAACATTATATCGAACTCCAACTCATAGCTTTCTCCCGTGTAAGCGTGTGTGTGATTCATCAAGGAATTTGGTGTTTGGATTTTGACCGAATCGTTAAGCTTGTGTGAACAGTGAAGAGAAATGTGTCCATTTCGGTGGTTTGGTAGTGTTGTTTTGTTTTGTTTGTTCGTTGTTGTGATTTCTCTCTTTAGCTCGTCGGAGATAGATAGTAAAAATTTTCGAAAGTATTAAAGGTCACCAGCAACCAATCCGATCTTGTTGTATAAACAGATTGTTGAGGGTGGCCTCGAAATTTTCCTCATGGTAGGTTTCAGAGGCATATTCGTTTGTTCCAGAAGATCACTATTACCATAAGAATTTCGTCGTGGTCCAGTTTGAATATGCTTCTCTATATTCGACGTTGTGCTTCCTCTCTATGTTTTCAGAGGCTTCTGCATCAGTGTGTTGTCTGGAACTTGTCGGTCTCAGAACCAAATTGTTCTTTTGCGCGACTTGTCTGTCGTGTTTTTAATACCAGTCTGATTCGAGTCTTTGAGAAGCGAGGTCGCAAGATTTCTTCATTCCTTCCTGACGATTGTAGATCCAGGCTTAGCTTATATCAATAACAGGTCGAGTGTGGATGAATTTGAATAGTAAAAAAAAAATCTCATATCGATACAAGTCCAATTCCCATCCGGGAATAAGCGACAGCTATCCTGCCAATAGTGAACTCTTTCAGCTAACCTCAAGTATTTACCGTGAACTCCCTAAGAGTATTTGATTGGACAAACAGCACACGTAGAGCTTAAATTCTCAAGTAACTGCACCTATCCTCACTCTCATTCAATCCAAATACCAGTTGCTTCGGTCGAACTCCTTGAAGGGCTTGTCAAAAGGCAACAAATCAATGAAATTACCAATTGCAAAGTTTCCCGCTCCATTCCAACTACCTGAAAGCCGACCTTCGAGTTCGCCATCCAATCTCAAATTCCTCATCCTCAGTATGTAATAATCTACTTACCAAGCATAAGACAGCTCGTCAGCGCTCATTTGTTTAAGGCCATATACTCCAATTAAATAGAACTCAACCATCAGTGAGATGGTCATCGACAAAGCAATAATTCACTTTGCCTATAATACAAATTCTACATGGTCCGAGAGCAGTCTAGTCTTGACATTGGTGTTATGGCGTCACTTCGTTCTATTACGTAGCTCCATGCTATATAAAGAACCCTCTAAGATCCATCTTCTTCCTTTAAGCTCTTAACTCTAGCTTATATTCTTCTGAATACCCATTCTTGTTGAGGCCAAAAAAACTAATTGAACCTGTCGAGAAGACCTACCTTTGAGCTCATCCAACCTCCAGTTTGGACCTTTTATCTTTATTAGGTCTCATCGATGGCTTCAGTCTTTTCATTTCCAACTCCATGCGAAACTTCCGACACTGTAGCATCATTTCATGCACCAAATAGGATGGGTGCTAAGAAAATGAAGTACTTTTTTGAGGCCTTTTATGTTCTTGTTATAGAGAAGGTATCCCAATTGGTGGAAAAGTTCTATGTTTCTTTCTCACTTTTTACTCTATTTTCTTGCTGAGTCTCTCCTTGTTCTATTGCAAATAGACCACAAAAGAATAGCTTCAACTCCAGTAATCTACTATACTTCTATCCATTAGTGGATCCAATCAAATCAGCCTGCTTCCGTACCTTTCGTCTGGTACGTTTAACCTCCGACCGAGCAATCATTTGGTGGAGATTTTTGAGCAGTTTAACCTGTTGGGTAGCAGTAGGTTAGGAGCCTTCCTGATGTATGTACAAGAGCTGTGTCATACAGTCCTTTGTGATGCCAGTTCAATCAGAGTAATGGGACCTGTTTGTTGTGACGGGTATTGAGAGAATTCCAGCTATAGGAAGGCTCCACCTGAAGGTGTGTTCGAGTCGATGTACTTTCCTATTATAGGAAAAGGCAAGAGTAGTTGAAAAGTTCCTTTTGTTTCGGATTATGATTCCATCCTTTCGATAAGATCTTCTCCCTGTTCTTCTATTTTAGCTACATTCTTTTGATTTGAGTCCATGTGGATCGGATGATGATATTCTCGGTATCGACTTAAGGCTTCTAAGAATTTGAACCGGTGATCTGTTAGAAATATGCCCATTACGTTTGTCCTCTTACTCCACGTCACGTTATCTGATATTCTTTTGCTATCTGATCCTTCCATTTTCTCTTGCCCGTATCATATCAGGAAGGTCTTGTTCCTGCCAAATCTTTAATTACTCTGCTCAGTTTTATAAGAGTTATTGTAAGTGATCCAATAGACCTATATCTGACCAATTACTTGAAGCTTCAATATACTAAGATCTATTTAGATATGATTGTTCCCTATAAGTCAATTTCATTTGGGTGCTATTTCATTGATGGTTATGCTTATTGTCTATATTCTTTATTTAATAGTTATTATTATTAAATAAAATTTTTATTTTGAATTTATTTTTTTTATCTAATCACTTTAATTCTCTACATCTTTTTTATCTTCCTAATTAAACTCTAATTTATGTAATATCCTTAGTATTCTTTATTTTAGATCGATTAAAGAAATATTTATCGATTTATTTCTTAAACTTATTTTCGCAATCAAATGACATTGTTTACCCAAGATACGTATCAATGTTTATTGTAGTGTAGATCGTTGTGCTTATTAATTGATTGGTTATCTCTTAACTCATAGGAGTATGGAGACCACTAGATACGGTTCATGCAAGATTATATGATATAAGTGATAACTCTGCATATCTGAATTCTGTTGTATTTCAGCTTGGAACCTTTTTCTACTATATAAGAATTTTGTTGCCTTTCTGATTGGAATATTGTATTATTATAATTATCTTTTCTTCGATCGGTAGTATCTACCATGATAATTTCAAAGCAACTCCACGTCTTGGTGCAGATCTTATCTTGAATTTTTCTATATTTCAAGTTTTTGTTAATTTGGAAGGTTTCTGGGCTAATAGATCAATGTAACTTGAAAAGTCCTGGTGTGTGATGTTTCCATGATGTGGATTTGGATACACACTCGGTTTTTTCAAAGATCTGTCATTTCAATATTTTCAAATTTAGTTAATATCCTTCTCATATTATATTCATGTAAGGATCTAACGGGGTCTAATTTCTTTAGATTATCGATTTGGATTATTGTACTTTTATTAGGTATTGATATTTTAACTCAGAGTCTAATCCTATATCACAAAAATCATAGGAAATTTATGTCATGTATATTTCTATATTTTTCTTACTTTTAGTTCTTATTATGTTGCTGAGTGTCATACTAATGATTCTTTATCCTTAGATCTCTTGGGTATCTATTGCAGATGGCTAACTTTTGATTAGTATCATTTTGGAAGTTTGATATTTCTGCGCTTACCGTTTTTTTTTGTGACTTTATGGTTTTAAAACCTTATTCGGGATTTTAATATTTTTACAATCATATTTATTTTCTTATTATATCTTACCTGATCTGATGATTGGTGAATATTTTCTAAGGACTGAGATTCTTTCTTCTATTGGTTCATATTTGATTTCTCCACTATTTAACTTGGGTATTCTCGATCGATTGAGCTTATTTATATAGGATTCTAAGTTTGAATTGTCTGAAGACCTATTTGATCAGGAGTCCCTAAGTGATTTTATGAATTTCTTTTATAATTCAATTGAGTTTCTCACTGTTATCTAGACTTATCTCTTATTCTTATGAATTATTTTCTTTCTATTACTCTGATGATCTCTGTAGTCCTACCTTATGCTGATTTACTTCTTGATTTGAGAAGTCCTGTGAACTCTGTTTGATTCATTGATGTTTTCTTATTCTTTCATTTTTTTTTCTGGACACCTGTTTTTTTGTGGATCAATTTGAGTCCCACTTGATTTTTTGTGACTCTTCTGTATAAGATGTTTCATTTCTGATTGAAATACTCTTATTTATCTTCTGTTATTTCTTTCTATCTTATATTTAGATTTCCTTATTATTTATTTATTTAAAATTTTTAATAATATCTGATTGCTATAATTTTTTTTTATTTTTGTATTTGTTTATATTATTTTTTTGTGTATTCATTAGTTCTCATATTTTGTAATATGTATCTATTTTGGTGTTTTGTATCCAATTATTGGGTTTATTGTTATTATATGTTTTATATGTATCTCTATTTTTTTTGATCTAATTTGAGTTTTTGGTATCTTTATTTATTTTTGTATTTGAAATTTATGTATATTTTACTTATAACTCTAATTTTATTATTTTCTATATGAGTTTTGATATGTTATTTCTTGTGTTCTTTTATTTTGGGCCTTTAACACAATTTATGTATTTGGATTGGTTCAATTAGTTATAAATTATATATGTTTAGACTTATTTTTTTATTCGTTACTTATGTTTCTTTTTTTCATTTTGTCCACCTTTTTTTTCAATCCCTTTTCAACTAAAGTATTTCTCCAATGAGAAAATGTTTCCAATGTAATATTTTTACCATCTGAGGAAGGCTTACACCTTTCTCTTCTCTATCTTCTCTATATATTATTAGCTTGAATCTATTGTCTTAATTTGATATTCAAAAGGAATTTGAATTTCAAAGAAGCCAAATTCCATCTTCATTCCCATCTCTCCACCACTCATCTAATCTTATGCATCCTCTTATAATATTAAAATGTTTTAAGAAATTTTTTTTTGATTGTTAAGTTTTTTTGAGACTCCCCTCCCTCTATGTGGGTGCCCTGAGGCCCTTCTCATATGCCTGAAAAAATATAAAAAAATCTAGAAAAATAAATTGAGGGAGGAAAACTTGGTGCTAGGTTTGATGGTAGTTGTGCTAGCCAGTTACATGTATTCTAGGGTTCCTATTTTGATTTCATAGAGATTTGAGCATGCGAGATCTTTATCAAGATTTTATGGAATGTGCTCCTCATTCTTCTCTTTCTAATCCTGACTTTTAATTCTCGAGGCAATTCCAAAAGTTTAGTGGAGAAGAATCAAAACTTATTTTGATCAGATTCTAGCAATCAAGGTAGTATTTTTGTCGAGCTAGCAATCTTGGAAGAAGTTCGATCGGTAGAATCAAGAACCATCTGATGTGTGTGAAGAGCATTTGTAATACTACTCCCAATGCATTTAGTGAGCCCAATAGGAGTGAGTCACGTGATGGTCTTTTGGAGATTTTTTCAATGAAGCTATGGTTGGGTGCTTCGGAGAAGTCTGAATACAAAGAAATTGAATATAAGGAACATATAGGTCGGGAAATCAAGATCTTGCATAAGGGAAGATTTTCTTAATAGATTAGCACTCGTCCAAAACTGTCGGCTAAGTCTCAGAGCACAAGATCAATATGATTAGAGAGTCTGTAGCATTGGGCTACTAGCTACACAAACGAACTATGGCCTTGGCTTTCGGTTTCTAAGATTGAGCATTCTTATGGACTTATGTCTGATCTTTATGTGCTGTATACTGATGGTTAGCTCAGTACGTCCAGACAGAGTTTAATGCATGGTGTCCATTTGTGGCTAGTGGTCCTGTGTGTATCCTAGGATCTTAAAAAAGTCTGGTTCAAGATGTTCTTTAAGGAGGGCTTAATACTCATTGTATGGATCGGGCTTAAATTTCTTATATGTGAATGATGTAATGCATATGTAAGTACATGGTGTTTATCATGTTATCTCAAGTGTGTATTCTTTCATAATGTTATTGGGTTTAGCTAGGGATGTTTTTTTGGTTCCGAGTTCAATTTGGCTATGTATAAATATATCATAGCCGTTGTTATTAGGTAATTTTAAAGGTGTCGATATGTCAAATCCAAATAAAGCTATTCTTCTATCACTCTAATCTCTCTTCTTCCTTTCTCATCACTGACTGTTTGCCACCCTAGGCGTCTCCTTCGCGTAACCGAACGCCCTCTATGTAGGGGGGGGCAGCCTCTCTCACAAGCCAACGAGGGAGATGCCTCTTTTAATCTATAGATCTTGTATTGTCTATAGGTTTCTTTTATCTACTTGTCTTCGTGAATTATTTTTTTAGGGTTTCTTTATTATCTTTTCTTGCTATTATTATTTATATAGGATCTTAGCTCTTGCATATCTCTTATTGATTTTATTCTTTGATTTTTTGCTTTGTGATATCAAATAGGATTGAATTTGGCTTTCTTTAGCGAGTATATGGGTCTAAATTTGAATATCACAAAGCTAGGTGATGGCCTGGGATGTTGTGGACGACAATAGTGTGAACCATCCATAGAGCTAGATGTGTTGGTGTGGTTGCATCGAACGATCAAATCTATCTGGTTCACATCGAATGGTGACTCGATGTGAGATCATGCTAATCCGAGCATGAGGTAATGTATCTGAACATAGTAGTATATATGAAAATATTTTGCTTTATTCATGTATTCTTATTTGCAGATTTAAATTGCATCACATATATTTGCGCCATACTTAGCTAGTATTGTAGGTTTGTAGATCAGAATCTAATAGCTTTTTTTTAAAAAGATTATTAGGAATTATTTTTAATTTTTTCTATAATTATTTTTAAAAAAATTTTAAAAAATGAGAGAAGAAACCGTCTGCTGCCTTCCTAATCAATGGTAATGTGAGCCATATCAGATTAAATTTATATGGTGATCTATAGCACATAGTATCTAAGATTAACAGTTTTAAAGATTAGAAATCTAAATAACTCATTAGCATACTCTCACTAAATTTTTATTAGAATTCTATACAAAATAATATAATAATAATGAACATGTCACTGGGACCGTGAGGTTGTTCTTGCTATAAGGATTTACTCCGCTATAGTGTAAGTGTTATTTCTTGTATGTTTCATGATCTAGATCGTAATAATTTTATAATTGATTGTAATGATTTATATTCGAAAAAATTTAAAAAAAATTTATTATTTAGATTATGTCAATGATACTCTTTTAGACGCAATTACAAGTGTTGTAGTTGAACAAGGTCCCATGGCCTTTAATGAAGACAAAGAAGATTTGATTTCCATGCCTATAACGATCGAGACTGAAATACTAAGGTTTGGTCAAATTGAAACTAAGTGAATCGGATTGTGTCCTAAGTCTGGTAAGTCCAGACCAGTATTTTTTTTTAATTAAGAGCTAATCGCACTATTTGGTTCTTTGACGAAGTTAATGGCATATTCCCTTCCACTGATTCTCAACTTACTTGCCGATGCTTGGTGAGGTTAATAGTTTGATTTAGATCACTTAATTGATTTGGACTCATCCCATGTCAGGATTGTGTTGAGATAGAGATCGGTAATGACTGATGTTAGGTGCTTATCTAATTCCCGGCTTAATTAGATCTTTGTTTTTATTTCTGACTTGGTGAAGTTAGTTGGAAGGAATTACGTAATTTGCTGATCAATTCTTTTTTAAAAAATGCGTTAACTAAATCCTTTATAAATTATTAAGGTTCTTATAAAAAATGATAATAGTTATAAATGATAACTAGGTCATAGCCTCCATTTAAGTTTAAGTGAATAATGCAGTTCAATTAGTTTAATAATCATTGGAGGCCTAAAGGCCTGGTGCTTAATTGACAAATGGAGTTATTATTTCTATATAATGATGAATTTGGTCCGTTATCTTTCTAATGGTGTTACCAGGTTGGTCCCGACCAAAAGTCGGGCCTGATCTATCATTGGTCAGATTATAATCAAAATATGTTACTTAAAATTAAATGGTTGAACCTAATTGAATCTTTTCAGTGGAGCGCCAAAAGCCTACTGATTAGGTCTCTCAGGGCCAAAATTAAATACTTAGAAGTTGTTTAGAAAAAATACATTGATTATGAAATACCTACCATAGAATACGATAGTGGGCGGTTTAACCAACCAAAGGTTGGGCTTCATATTAGTCCTGTTATGGATTCTATTACCCACGTAGAAATTTAAAATAATTTTTTTCACAATTTAAAAGGTAGAGGCTACGGATTCGTATAAAATAGTGGGAGACCTTTAGACTAAAGTCCCAAGTCTTTAGGATTAAATAATTCATAATATCTAATTAAGTTTGATTTTTCTTAATGTAGATATAGCCACTACCACTGTCTCTCTGATCATTGTTAGAACCGGAATGATAAATTTAATGAGAACCTCACTTCGATAGTTGGTATCAATGAAAGTTGAAAATCAGTTTTGAAGCAATGAGCGGCAATCTTGTATGTATTCGATTGAATTCGGGCACTTGAGGAGGAGCCTACGCTCGAACACCCAAAGAGGGAGCGGTCCTTCAGACATTAGAAGAAGAAGTGGCTTAACTGACCACAAACTACCATTACCGGTGCTAGTCTATGCTGTGTAATCGAATGATGAGTTCAGCCATAGGTTTTAAAAATGCCAGCCACAAGATGCTCTCAAATATTTGCATATTCCCTTTGGCATGCTTGACGATGTTTGAAAAGGCATAAAACTAGTTGTTGGCATTTTTCAAGGCTCGGATCGAGGGAATGGGGGCCTCAATACGATCATGTAAGATTATAGCATAACGAGTGACTTGAGCACCTAAAGTAAACTGGGGGTTTTCTTTTGCATGAGCAGCTCAGGAAGGCATGCAATCCTAAATTCTTTGTCTCAAGGTACTTCCCTTTCTTTCTTATCCCATTTTAGAAATGACAAAGTCCTGCAGTAAAACTACCATGGTTTATTGGGTAATATGGCATCTGAAAAACTTTCTGAAAGGATCATCAACTCTCCATAAAGAAGATGGTGAATGTTTGGAGGAATCTTCTTCTCAGTCCGTTCGATCCTTTAAGAAAGAAAAAGAAGATACAAGAACAAGAAGGTGTAAGCCTCATGCCGGAGAATGCTACAGGAGGGGATTCAGAACCAAAGAAGCGCAAGTCCCAACCAGAGCCAGGCAGTAGGTGCTTCTTTTTATGAGAGTAGAGGCACTGAAGAGAAATTAATCCTCAGTAACATGCCCGTCCATTGGATCCGAATAGGCCCCGAGGAAAGAATCAAGCTATTTGCTGGGCCCAAGGTATTATATGATAACACCTTCGCCAACTTACTTCTTATACTGTGATACTAATAGCCTGGGTATTAGATACCTAGAATGTCCTATCATATTTTGAATTCGATTGTAGGTTTAACAGGACATTAGGAGATTTGAATGAAAGGCAAGAGGTTTCTCTTAAACGATTGAGATGAAAGACAAGTTCGTTAGTTCTAGCCTTAAAAATATGAATCTTGTAATCAATTCTCATAAAAAATTATTCTCAGTGGGGAATGTCCACTTTTGGTCCATAGTTTTTTATTGAATGTTTATTTCTTAATAGATCTTTGCTGACATTGGTGAATATTTAGTGAGGTTTATATGGAATGTGGTAATGGTTAAGTTTTTGTGTTTTGTTGTTTGTGTGAATTATAGTGCGAGTGTGTTGAAGTGGTTGTTTATGGTTTTGTTGGATCAATTGAAGTAATGATAATATATCTACTATTATCAACAATAACCCATTAAACGCAGTCGCAATCATGTTGGGTGCGTGTTCGATAACACCCTAGAATAAATGATGTTTAGAACTCTATATCTTAGTCACTATAGTCTAGGTCATATTAAATTATAGAACAAAATAAATAGGTTTTAGCTCAAGAAAGGTATTCCTTAGAAGTTGGTAATTGGTGAATTCACTTTTCTACCTGTGAGTCCTATCTTATTGGTAAATAACAAATTCACCTTTTACTGAAAAAAGAGCGAGCTAGTGAACTCTTAGGTCTAGTACATCCTGATGTATGTGGACCATGGAGCTTAAAATGCTAGGATGGGATATTTTCCTACTTCATAATTTTACTAGACGACATATTCTAGTTAAATGGATATGTAACTTAATGAATATAAATCAAACGTCCGTTTTTGAAATATTCAACTATTCTATTAATGAAATAAGAAAAATAAAATTGGTGAGTATTAAAACTCTTCGATCTGATCGAGGGCGTAAATACCTTTCAATGAGTTTTGACATATCTTAAGAGAGAATGGAATTCTCTCCAATTGACTTCTCTTAAAAATACCATAATTATAAATGGTGGTTTGTCTGAAATGTAGGAATCGAACCTTGTTTGGGAATATGGTTCGACCATGATACGCCACACATTTGCTGATCTGCCTATCTTCTTTGGGATATGCGCTCATGAGTCAGCCTTATTACCTTCCCTAAATAGGGTTCCGAAAATAAATTCTGTCTCCAAAATTGTATATGAAGATTATGGACCACCGAATGTAAGCCAGTACTCCAGCATCTTAAGGTTTGGGGGTGTTCTGGCTTAATGTCAAACATTTAACAATGAACATACTTGGAACTTAGGTCTGACAAGTGTTAATTTCATCCGAGTACCCAAATAGATCAAAAGGTATAATTCTAACCTTCGCGATTAATAAAAAAGTATTTGTTAGTTTACCGTCCCTCTCCCCTGTCTGCAAGTTTATTTCACAAAAATCTCGCTGTAACCTCCCCTTGCGGATCATTCTTTCAATAATTTATAATCTTCTTGTAAATTATTCTTTCAAAAATTTATAATAATATAAATAAGAATTATATATATATATATATATATATATTTTCTTTCCTTCGTCATATTGAGAAACCATGTCATATCGGCGATGGTGGAGTCCACGGTCGCGGTGGAGGATGTCCTTCTCTCTTTTCCACGTCTGGAGAATGATTAATTTCAAACCCACTAACCTTTTTCTAGTGCTGTTAAATATTAACATAGCACTGGCCGTTGGTAAAGTCCCCATAGGCCACAACCCGTCCAAACCTTCCGCCCTTCAATACTCCCAATCAAACCTTCTCGGAGGGGACCATCGCAGGTACCTCCATCGCCATGGATTCGATCGATACACCGCCCTCCTCGTCGTCCGCCGCCGGTCTGTCCACCCTTCGCTTCCGAGACCGCCGCGGGCACCCTCGCAGCCCAAACAAGAAAAAGAAACCCGGCATATCCTCCGCCCCCAGATCTACCTACGACCGTCGCAGCCGAGATAGAGGTGGCGACGCTTCCTCCTCGACCCTGCCTCCGCCGCCGGCGAGCTTTTCCGATCTCCCTTTCGACGTGCTAGCTAGGCTGGCGGCCACCTTCGATGTGCCCAACCTGTGGGCGGCGAGTATGGTGTGCCGCGCCTGGCGGGAGGCACTTCGGCCGCTGCGGGAGGCTATGGTCTTGCTCCGCTGGGGAAAACGCTTTCGGCACGGCCATGGCGGGGTCCGCCCCAACCCGCAACGCGCTCTCGAGTACTTCCTCAAGGGCGCCGCCCTAGGGTCCGCCCCTGCCATGGTGGACGCTGGAGTCATGTATTGGGAAATGGGAGAGAAAGAGAAAGCCATGGCTTTGTATGAGAAAGCTGCCGAGCTCGGGCATCCAGTCGGTCAATCCAATCTTGGCACCTGCTACTTGGAAGGTCTGGTGTTTGTTTTTGTCTCTTCTCCTTTCCTTTCTTTCTAGCACTGCAAATTATATGGATTTATTTGTTATCTCGACTCTCGACTCCATGTTTTTGTTAGAAGCTGTTGAAACTGATTTATTTGTTAGCAGATCTTTTGTTCTCCAGCTTTCATTTCCAGAATAAAATTTATTATAATCTAGACTGTTCTGTATTTCTGTTTTTATTCCGTTTTTCATTTATTACTTCATTTTGGATGCAAATTCTGTAGGCTTACGCAAACTGTCGCCCACTTCCTGAATTAATTACTCTTTTGTCAAGAGGACATTGAGTGCATGCTTTTATTTCATGAAAATTTCAGAGCTCTGCATTTTCTCTTGGACAATTTAAGTGAGCCATATACACAACATCTTTGCAGTAATGCTGAACTCCAAGGCATTAATATCTGATGCATGGTCTACCATACCGCTGGTATGAGGTATACCATACTATATCAGTCTTGTACTGATATGCTGTCTTGTACCATACAGACACTATACTATCTTATACCATATCGAACCATATATTGATACTGTAATAGAATAGTACTAGTATGGTGTTTGATAGCAAGACGGTGAACCTTGATCAGATATTTTGTTTGAATGTGGGGGAAAAAAGTCATTTCTACTTGTGGAGGATACTACATTCCATATAGGGATGTCAATGGAGACATGATGCTGCTTCTTGCTTGCGATAGTATGTTAGAGGAATGGCCTTGTAATATGCTAGCTCCTGATGAAGTGTAAGTGTATAGAGTACCTATAAAATTTATAATCATCATTAAGTTCATGTTAGGATTCTTCTGCTGGAAACTATTTATGAATCATCTTTACCATTTTAAGGGGAACTCCATTAGATGCATTTTCAACCCTTTTGGTAGTCTATGCAATGGAGGCATGATGTTGCTTCTTGTTTCAATAATATGTTAGAGGAATGGTCTCATAATATGCTAGTAGGTGGTGATGTAAACAGGTATAGACCACCTACCAAATTTATAAGCATGGTTAATTGCATTTTAGGATTCTGCTGCTCAAAATTGTATGAATCATCTTTATCAGTATAATGGGAACTCACAAGTAGATGCATCTCCAACTCCTCTGGTCCGACATCATCATGGGTCCCACATATTGCTTTGACTAGGGGTAGCAATGAGTTGGGTTGGGTCAAGAAAGGATAACCTGACATTAGGTCATCACCTCTTGACCCATACCACTTGACGATTATTTTGGATTACCTATTTGACTGTAGCCTAATCTATTTTGTAAGTCTTAACTCTCCAATAAATCTATGCTAACCAAATCCCATATTTACATTTTCCACCAATAAATTTCCAAAATGATTTAAACCAGCATTTTCGAAACCGACCAGAATTGGGTGGTTCGGGCGTTCCGAACCAAACCGGTGCCCAACTAGCCCGATTCGCCCATAAAAATTGGCATCGAAAAAAATAAAAAAATAGAAAACCACTCAGTTCGGCCTCGAACCAGGCAGTACGGAATTGAACCGATCGGTTCAGTCCTGTTTCGGACCGAATCGTTCGGTTCGGTGCTTATATTCAGGGAAAGAGGCAGAGAGGAAGCCGAAAGGCTTCTTCTCCTTGTTTTTTAGTTCGTTCGAGGCGTTGCTCGCCCTCCCACTCCAGAAACACTAGAAAAACAAAGGAAGAAGATTGATTAAAGATAAGTAACTCATCTTATCTCTCTCTCTTCTCTTTTTTTTTTTTTAAATTTCGTGAAAAATGAAAAAACAAGGAGAAATTATGTCAAAATTTTATTTTTTTGTATAATTTTAATATATGTTGTAGATCTATGGATGATTTATACAACGACACTAAAATCATTAATTTTTATTAAGTATATAATTTTTAAAATTAATATATATTTTTAGAATAAAAAAATAAATTTAAAAAAATTATAAAATCAAATTATTAATGAAGAACTTGCAAGCTACTTTCGACATAAATTTAGTGTTGATTTATTAATGTTTTAATGCATCTTATGCATAGTATTTTAGACCTAAATTTCAAAAAAAAAAAGCATTTTATACATTTTCACGGACTAAGAAATTTATATGTAGCATCAATGATAGGATTTTATATGAATGTAAGATCAATTTTTTCTAATTTTTTATTTTTTAATATATTTTTTTTAAAAAATTAATAAAAATAATTAAATAATTTATAAAATATAAAAAATATAGATAAATGAAATCTATTATTTTTTACGTAATTATTAAAATAATGTGCTTGTTAATTTTCAGAAATGGATCCATCATGAAAGAAGAAGAATTCGGAGCGTGACATTGGTTGGGAACATGGAGAGATGCTCTCAGGCCGGCATCATTAGAGATATAAATGGTGTGTTGTCCAGAAGAACAACCCAAGAGGGGGGGTGAATTGGATTTTTCAAAAATTTTTGGTTTACTAAATGTATGTGCAGAACTTAAATATTGATATGCTGGAAATGCAGTAATTTAAATATGCAGAAAATAATAGTAACTGAAGGAAAGAATCACACAAAAATTTAAGATTTTTATAGTAGATCAGTGTCAATCCCAACATCTACATCTACTCCTCAAGCACTCCACTTGAGAATTCCACTATAATCTCCAAGATTACCGCAAGATTGTTTTCATCGGGCTCACAATCTAAATCCAGTTGGTTTTGTGGGCTAACCAACCAAAATCTAACTGCAAGCCACTCCTAGGCTTGTACAAATCCAATTCAAGGTTTGGATGAGTCTATCCCCCAAGTTTCAATCTTTTTGAAACTTGAAATACAGAAATTTTGAAGTACAAAAATTTAAAGTGAAACAAACTTCTTGAAGAGCAGATTTGAAGCTTTAATGCACAAGCTGAGTTGTTAGAGGGCTTTAGCAATGAATGCTCCCTTTCTTCACTTGAGAATGCCTTGATTGCACAGTTGGTTGAGTGGTTGAACAGTAATAAAGGCTCTTTTAAGGCTCACTATTTGGACTGCACAGATTTGTAAAAGGTTACTTATGTTTTCCACTTTCTTGCTTTTATATCTTGAGTTCTCAAGCCTTAATCTGGTCTTAGAAGTCTTCTAATCCAAGTTAGAAAGTCCAAAAACAGGTTTGTAGCCGTTGGAACATCATAAAAAGCCATTTAGAGCATCCAAAACGAAATCTGGGCAGTTTTGAAAACTAGTCGTTGGGGCTGTCAGAAACTCGGAAGTCAATTCTCCAAAGCTTTGAGTCGACTCTAGCTGTCGGATGAAAAATTCTTTCTGTATTTTTGTCCCGTGCCAGTTCTGCATGTCGGAGTTGACTCCTGGACTTCGTGAGTCGACTCTAGTCGTAGGATGAAAAATTCAGCGTTCTGTTCTTAGACTGGTGTCTTTTCTGAGACATAAGGTCGACTACTGCTTTTCTTGAGTCGATTCTTTCATGAGTCGACTCCTACGATAGGGTTTATACTAAAGTTTTTTGTTTTGAGCCTGATGCCTGTTTGAGCCCATGAGTCGGCTCCTACCAATCTGGAGTCGATTTCTGATCTGTGCCAATTGCTGAAACTATGCTGGATCCAACTTTAAACTTTTTTTTTGTTCATTTCTGACCCAATATTCTTTGAAATGCATTTGGCTTGATCTCTTTTGCTCTTCTTTCTTGGTTCTTTCAATCAAAAACTTGGAGCATCAAGGAGAAGGATTTCTGTTCTCTTGAACTTCATCTTAAACACTCAAACCACATTGTTAGTGCCAAAGATAGACTTAAATATTTTGTTATTCATCAAAATCATACTTAGGATCAACATTCTCCCCCGTTTTGATGATGACAAAACCTTTGAATTCATGCATAACATTTGCAAATTTAAAAAGGCATTCAAGGTGAAAAGAGTAGCATTCCATATTTTTAACTTAAGATGATCAATGCAAATTCGGACTATACACAAGTTCATCCATTTTGTAATAATTTCTCATTTTAATTATAATGATCCTTCCTCTTTCTATTTGTTAAAAGTAAGATATGCCTTCAATTGAGAAATTTCAGAATTTTATGGTATGCACCATTGATGTGCCATTAGTGTGCCATTGATGTGTCATTTTTATCCATTTTATGCCATAGTTTCAAAATATCAAAGTATATATCAATTATGAATTTTCAGAATATGCCATATGTATCACATTTTTAGAATTTGAATAAATATGTTATTTGTTATATTTGTTTCATTTTTCCTTGTTTTTCTTATTTATTTGTATCCTCCCCCTTTCTTTATGCTTATATTTTTCTCCTTCATTTTTATGTGCTCCCCCTTTCTTTATACTTATATTTTTCTCCCCCTTTTTGTCATCATTAAAGAATGAATAGCAAGAATAAAGGATATAAAAGAAAACATCCATATATATATATAAAAAGAGATACATAGTTAATAGAAGTATGTGCTGCATACAAAAAAGATACTCAAGCAGTACAAGTACTTCCATACAACATAAACAAGATCCTAAGGTGAAGTATCATCAACAACAAGATGATATGGACAACATGTCATGCCTAAATCCTAATACCATGACGAAATCCTAATACACCATATAGATTTTGACTAAGACCTGTATAAGGTAACCTAGGTCCTAGTAGATCAGTTAGATGGGATATCCAATGTGGTGAAGGAGCTGGCTCTAGTCACTCTCCTGCTCCTGGTGCGAGTGGATGGTCCTTCAGCTCGGATATATGTCCTAAGGGGTCTAGGAGGAGACTGTGTGGTAGGTGGCTAATCGGGTGCACTGGGAGGAGGCTCATAAATCGGAGGCGAGACAAAGAAAATATCTGGCTCTGCCTCAACTGTCTCAGCGGCTACTGGTGATACTACTACCTCTGCTGCTGCTGCCTCTGCCACTACCTTTGCTATTGCTGCCTCTGCTGCGGTCGCTGCTGTCGTCGATCCTGGAGTATGGGTCCTTAGAAGGTCTACCAGCTGTCCCATGGAAGCTAGAAGTGATGTGATCATATCTGGGGACATGCTGGATCTCTCTCTGCTCCATGAGCTGAGTCAGACGCCTAACCTCAGACGCTAGCCTAGCTATCTCGATCTGGATCCCCTCCATCTGAGGTCTCAGTTCATTTAAAATAATGTGGGTGATTCGAGCGGTCTGATCATCGACAGTCTGATCAGGTGGAGGATGAGTGGTGGCAAACGGACTTGGGGGAGTGGTGAATGGGCCTGCCGCTGGCTTGATCGGAGGCTCTGTCGGAGGAATATCTACAGTCTGACTAGGTCCGGCTCCATCTCAGGTCTGTGGCTACTCTTGTCCGAAAGCTCTCTTGACCCATTTGTCATTCAGCTTCTGATAGCCCTTCCTAGTGAGTGTTTTCTCCCCATATGTATCAGTATGTCTCAAATGTAAAGAAAGCTCTCCTTCAAAATCAATTCCAACCTCCCTAAAGACCGAGGTCAGGGCCATACCATAAGGGAGACATGCTTTGGCCTTGCCTACTCCATCCCTCATCTGTCTAAAAATCAATAATGAAAGATTGAGCTGCTCACCTCGAACTATGTAGTCCATAATCCCAATTATCCTATCCGGGACTAGATCAAATCGGCCAGTCTTGGGAAAGACAATCCGAGGAATAATGTGACTAAGAACTCTCATTTCTATGAACAGACTATTAGCTTCTAGTTTTGTAATTCTCTCAACACTTTCCAACCTAGTGATCAATCTAAGGGCAAAATCCCTATCAACTGGCCACTGTGGTGCTACTCCCTCAGTGGGCAGATCCCAAATCTGTCCAAATATTTCAGGTGTGAGGCGAAAGGTGACTCCCTTTACTATAGTTTTCAGATCATCCTCACTCCTAGTTATGCATCTATAAAACTCTCTGACCAAATGAGGGTAGGTGGGCTGGTTGATGGAGAAGAAATGCTCAAATGCTCCCACTATTGGTTTCGCATCCAACTACTTATCCTTAATCCCTCCTGGTCAAAGAAATAGAAATCTACATTTCTTCTGGTTGTCACTTGTCGGTCTAGTAGAGAGGGAGGAGGAACAGGCAATTGGGGGACGGTGTTACCTTCGTTATAGTCGGAATCACCATCACTTGAAGATTCACGCTCCTCCACTAGATGTAATCTCCTTCGGACAACTTGGATCTTTCTCCCATGCCTCATTCCGCACAGGTGGAGGATGAATCTAAGAGAAATTGAGAAGGGGACAGGTGGAGGTGTCAATGGAGGGTCCCTCACGGCCTTAGAATCACCCTAGGGTTGAACAATGGAAAGGTAAGGTGAGACGAGGAGGAGAGGGCTCGGGTTTAAAAACTAGGTTTTTGACCATGAGTCGACTCCAGGTTTCCATGAGTCGACTCCTGCTGGAGTCGACCATGAGTCGATCATGAGTCGACTCCAGGTTAAGTAGTGCGGAATTTTGATTTTTCACAAAAGGAGAATAGGTGCATCTGATTGAGAGAGAGTTGAGAATTGAGTTTGATAAATCAATAATCTTATGAAATATGAGATCTTTGTGAGAGTTTAGAGAGAGGATATGATTTTAAATCAATCAGCAAATTCACTAGATAGAATCCTTAGAGAGCTATAGAGACATTTCTAATTCATATGAGAGCTATTGGATCAAGAGAATCTAGTTTTGCTTTTAATCTGAGTGATAGCACATTTCCAGTTCTTTCCTAATTATGCTAAATCTCTCTTCATTAAGGGATTTAGTAAAGATATCTGCTAATTGCTTATCTGTACTAACAAACTCAAGCATCACATCATTATTTTGTACATGATCTCTTATGAAATGGTGTCTTATTTCAATATATTTGGATCTGGAGTGTTGAACTGGATTTTTAGTTAGATTAATTGTACTAGTGTTACCACATCTTATTGAAATTTTATTAAGTTTTATGCCAAAGTCTTGAAGTTGTTTTATCTATAAAATTTGAGCACAACAACTCCCAGCAGCAACATATTCAGCTTCAGCTATAGATAATGCTACTGAGTGTTGTTTCTTGCTAAATCATGAAATTAGATTAACTCCTAAAAATTGACAAGTGCTACTAGTATTTTTCCTATCTAATTTACATCCAGCAAAATCAGAATCGGTATATCCAATTAATTCTAAAGATGATAATTTATTATACCAAAGTCCAGCATCAAGTATTCCAGATAAATATTTAAATATTCTTTTAACAGCTAAAGCATGAAATTCTCTACAGATTGATATCTAGCACACATACAGATACTAAACATAATGTCAGGTCTAGTTGCAGTAAGATAGAGCAATAATCCTATTATATCTCTGTATAATTTAGTATCAATTTTCTTACCTTTTTCATCCTTGTCAAGTTTGTAAGAAGGGCTCATAGGTGTGCCAATAGGTTTTGAGTTTTCCATTCCAAACTTTTTCAAGATTTTTCTTGTATATTTTGTTTGGGTGATGAAGATGCCCTCTTTACTATGCTTGATCTGGAGTCCGAGAAGAAGTTCAGTTCGCCCATCATGCTCATCTTGAACTCTCCTTGCATAAGCTTGGCAAACTCTTGGCAAAGACTTTCATTAGTAGCACCGAAAATAATATCATCTACATAAATTTGTACTACCAATAAGTCTTTGTTTTTCTTCTTTAGAAATAGAGTTTTATCAACATCTCCTCTAGAGAATTCATTATCAATTAAAAATTTACTTAATCTTTCATATCATGCTCCAGGGGCTTGTTTTAAACCATTGAGTGTCTTATACAATTTGTAAACATGATTAGGATATTCATGACTTTCAAATCCGGATGGTTGTCTACATATACTTGCTCAGCTATGTATCCATTTAAAAATGCATTCTTAACATCCATTTGGTATAATTTGAAGTTCATGAAGCATGCAAATGCAAGTAGTAACCTAATTGCCTCTAATCTAGCAACATGGACAAAAGTTTCATCAAAATCAATATCTTCCTCTTGATTATATCCTTTAGCTACTAGTTTAGCTTTATTTCTAGTGATTACCCCATTTTCATCTAATTTATTTCTAAACACCCATTTAGTTCTAATTAGTGGATAATCACTTGGTCTATTAACTAGGGTCCAAACTTTATTTCTTTCAAACTGATTTAGTTCTTCATGCATTGCATTTATCCAGTTTGGATCATTTTCAGCTTCTTCTATAGTTTTAGGTTCAATTTGAGATACAAATGCTAGATAGTTATTAATATTTTTCAAAGATGCACGAGTTCTTACCCCTTGTAATGGATTACTAATAATTTGATCTTTGGGGTGGCCAAGGGCATACCTCCATTCCTTTAGTAGACTTTGAGTTTGAGTCCATCAGGATTTTCATCTTTAGGTTCAGCTTCCTTCTCTTCTTCGTTATCTTGAGTAGTTGATTCTTTGAGTGTAATTTCTTTCACTCTTTTCTCAATTATTCCTGTATCATCATTAGCTATATCCTCTTTTTTAGAAGGTAAGTTATTAGTTTCATCAAATACCACATGTATAGATTCTTCAACTAGTGTACGTTTGGTAAAGATCCTATATGCTTTACTAGAGATGGAATATTCTAAGAAAATGCCTTCATCAGATTTTGCATCAATTTGCCTAAGTTATCTTTGCCATTATTTAGAACAAAGCATTTGCAACCAAAAACATGAAAGTAACTAATATTTGATTTTCTATTTTTTCTTAGTTCACAAGGGGTTTTCTTTAATATCGACCTTATTAATGCTCTATTTAGAACATAACATGCTGTATTGATAGCTTCAACCCAAAAATATCTTGGGAGATGGCTTTCACACAACATGGTTCGGACTATTTTCTTTAGGGTTCTGTTTTCTTTCAACAACCCTATTTTGTTGAGGTATTTTAGGAGCAAAAAAATTATGTTCAATCCCCATTTGATTACAAAAAGTTTCAAAATGTTGGTTTTCAAACTCTGTTTCACGATCACTTTTAATACAAACAATAGAGATGTTCTTTTCATTTGAAACTTTCTTGAAAAACTTAGTAAATACAGAAAATGCTTCATCCTTTTGTGCTAAAAATAAAACCTAAATGAATCTTGAAAAATCATCTACAATTACAAATCCATATTTCTCACCACCTAAGCTTGTGGTCTTAGTTGGTCCAAATAAGTCCATGTGAAGTAGTTCAAGAGGTCTAGAAGTTGAAACAATGTTTTTTGAATTGAAAGAGCTTCTAGTTTGTTTTCCTAATTGACATGCATCACATATTTTATTTTTCTCAAAATTAAGTTTTGGCAAACCTTTTGCAAGATCCCTTTTGATTAGCTTAGAAATCAAATCTATGCTAGTATGTCCTAGTCTACGATGCCATAGCCAACTATCTTCATTGATTTTAGCATTCATTGCAACTAAACATTGGCTTCTTTTGGTGGATGAATCATCTAAATCTACTAAGTATACATAGGAGTGATACATATTTTACCACTACCAATGATGTGTCCTTTGCCATTATCACCAAAGGTCACAATTCTTCCTTAGCTTCAAGAGTGATAAAATGCTCCTTCTCACCCATCATGTGCCTCGAGCAGGCATTATCTAGATACCATTTTTCTTTCTTCCTATCGGCTATAAGACACACCTGCAATCAAAGATCAAGTGGGGGTTTTAGGTACCCAGGTCATCTTGGGTCCTTTAGGGTTAGTAACCATAGTTCCTTTGGGAACCCATACCTTTTTTATGTTTAGACTGTTTTACATTTTTCTGAAATTGCAAACATAAGACTTGTGTCTAGATTTTCCACAGCAAAAATAGATTGATTTTTGTGAAGTTGAAGATGAATCATTTACAAAGAAATTCTTTAGAAATTTCTATTTCTTTTTGGTTCTAAAACCAATTTTAGCTTTGTTAAATATAGCTTTTTGATTATTGAGTAATAACTGCAGTTTTTCAGTACTTAATGTAAACTTTTCAACTATAGGTTTGTATTTTTCAAGTTCTTTCTTTAGGTTCTGGTTTTCTGTAGAAATAAGCTCTTTTTCTCTCAATATTTCCTCTTTTTCCTTGATTAAATTTTGATTGATTGATTTCAGATTTTTGTTTTTCAAGGTTAATTTTTTAAGGTCATCATATAATTCATGAAATGCTTTTTGCAACTCATCAAATGAAAATTCAGATTGAGTGTCAAGTGTTACCTCATCTTCTAGAGCCATGAGACACATTTACTATTTCTTGTCCTTCTTCATCTGAACTTGATTCTTCATTATCACTCTATGCTACCATCATTGCTCTCTTCTTTACTTTCTTTGAGGATTTCTTCAAATAGAGGCAGTCTACCTTGAAGTGATTCGGTTTCTTACATTCAAAGCATGTAGGCTGCTCCTTGTCTTTGTCTTTCTCTCGATCTTTATTAGCTTCACCTTTGGAGAAGGCTCTTCTTTTAAAGTTTGGTCTTTTCTTCCTTATGAACCTTCTAAATTTTCTGGTTAGGAGAGCCATTTCTTCATCATCATCTCCTTCGTTGGACCCTTCATTTTCTTCTTCTTCCTTTGCTGCAGACTTGAGGGCCACGGTCTTCTTTTTCTTAACTTCATCTTTTAAGTTTTGCTTTATGGTTAACTCATGTGTCATGAGAGAACCAAGAAGCTCTTCAAGGGACAAGGTGTTGAGATCCTTAGCTTCTTATATAGTCGTCACTTTTGCCTCCCAACTTCGAGGAAGAGATCTAAAAATTTTTCTTACAAGTTTACTGTTAGTATATGATTTTCCTAAACTTTTAAGTCCATTTATTATATCAGTAAATCGTGTAAACATCTCGGTAATACTTTCGGTTGGTTTCATTTTGAAAAGTTTATACTTATGCACTAACATATTAATTTTGGATTCCTTCACTTGATTGGTACCCTTATGGATAACCTCAAGTCTATCTGATATTTTTTTGGCGGAAATACAAGTAGAAATCCGATTAAATTCATTAGCATCAAGTGAGCAATGAAGCACATTTATTGCTTTAGCATTCAATTGAGCCAATTTCTTATCATTTTCATCCTAATTTTTTTTAGATTTGGAAATTATGTTACCATCAATGCTAATTGTGGGTGTGTGTGGTCCATTGATTATGATATTTCATAGGTCATAATCAAATGCTTGAATAAATATGTGCATGCATGCCTTCCAATATGTATAATTAGAACCATTAAACAAGGGTGGCCTATTTGTAGACTGCCCTTCCAATAGGGAGACATTCAATTGGGTTGTCATTTTGATCGATTACTTTAAATCAAATGAACAACAAACAATATGAGAGCACCTGCTCTGATACCACTTGTTGCCCAGAAGAATAATCCAAGAGGGGGGTGAATTGGATTTTTCAAAAATTTTCGGTTTACTAAATGTATGTGCAAAACTTAAATATTGATATGTTGAAAATGCAATAATTTAAATATGCAGAAAATAATAGTAGTTAAAGGAAAGAATCACATACACAAAAACTCAAGATTTTTATAGTGGTTCGGTGTCAATCCCAACACCTACGTCCACTCAAGCACTCCACTTGAGAATTCCACTATAATCTCCAAGATTACAGTAAGATTGTTTTCACCGGGCTCACAATTTAAACCCAGTTGGTTTTGCGGGATAACCAATCAAAACCTAACCCCAAGCCACTCCTAGGCTTGTACAAATCTAATTCAAGGCTTGGATGAGCCTATCCCCTAAGTTTCAACCCTTTTGAAACTTGAAATACAGAAATTTTGAAGTACAGAAATTTAAAGTAAAACAAACTCTTTGAAGAGCAGATTTGAAGCTTTAATGCACAAGCTGAGTTGTTGAAGGGCTTTAACAATGAATGCTCCCTTCTTTCACCTGAGAATACCTTGATTGCACAGTTGGTTGAGTGGTTGAACAGCAATAAAGGCTCTTTTAAGGCTCACTATTTGGACTGCATAGATTTTCAAAAGGTTACTTATGTTTTCCACTTTGTTGCTTTTATATCTTGAGTTCCCAAGACTTAATCTGGTCTTAGAAGTCTTCTAGAACTCCAAAAATAGGTTCGTAGCCGTTGGAATATCAGAAAAAGCCATTTAGAGCATCCAAAATGAAATCTGGGCAGTTTTGGAAACTAACCGTTGGGGCTGTCAGAAACTCGGGAGTTGACTTTCCAAAACCTTGAGTCGACTCCAGCTGCAGGATGAAAAATTTTGACTTTTGTATTTCTGTCTTGTGCCAGTTCTGCGTGTCGGAGTCGACTCCTGGACTTCGTGAGTCGACTCCAATCGCAGGGTGAAAAATTCAGCGTTCTATTCTTGGACTGGTGCCTTTTCTAAGACATGTGTTAACTCCTGCTTTTCTTAAGTCGATTCCTGCGACAGGGTTCATACTAAAGTTTTCTATTTTGAGCTTGGTGCCTGTCTGAGCCCATGAGTCGGCTCCTACCAATCTAGAGTCGACTCTTGATCTGTGCCAATTGTTGAAATTGTGCTGGATCTAACTCTAAACTTTTCTTTTGTTCATTTCTGACCCAGTATTCTTTGAAATGCATTTGGCTTGATCTCTTTTGCTCTTCTTTCTTGATTCTTTCTATCAAAAACTTGGAGCATCAAAGAGAAGGGTTCCTTTTTTCCTGAACTTCATCTTAAACACTCAAACCACATTGTTAGTGCGAAAAATAGACTCAAATGTTTTGTTATTTATCAAAATCATACCTAGGGTCAACATAGTGTAACATAGAATTCAGAGGAGGGGTTACATGGTTGAAGCAACATTTTGCTGGCGGCTATCCGGATGTAGCTATGTGCCGTAAGTGTCCATAGGAGGTCTGTCAGTTGATGAAGAAGTACTTTGCTGATTTTAAATCAACAAAGGAAAGAAATTTAAAGAAAAAGGCAGAGGTGGACCGTCGAGCAGTAGAGCAATTTTTTTATCACTCTAAGGAATCAGAGGAAGGATCTGCTCCAGATAATGAGTAGGCATAGGTCGATGCTGCCATTCGAGCGAGCATGGATGATCAATGGCCGTTAGAGGAGCTGGCCAGGTATAGAGCTTCATTTGGGCTATCAGTTTATGAGGATGGATTAGGCTCAGGGAGCACTACAGCAGAGTCTGAGTCACGGTTTAGGAGGACATCCTTAGTTAGAGAGCCCACCAGTAGAGGCAGCAACCATCTTACATCCATATTGGAAGCATTTGGTAGTAGAAAAAAATCCTCTAGAGAGATTCTAACAAGAGCCACTATTCATGATTTGGATCCATATGCTTTTCTTAGTAGAGATTCCAAGCAACAAAGGATTGACACTATGTTGAAGAAAGATAAGAAGAGGGATATGTGGCGAGCTATTGGATCTTGGTTTCATTTCAGCCACATCCCAGTGAATGTTGCAGACAATCCATATTATCGCTCTATCATTTCATCTATACAGGTTGCCGGTCCAGGTGTTGAACCTCCAGGATCAAAAGATATCCATGGTGAGCTTCTTGACAGCAATAAGGAGGATTTAGAGACGTGGATTGCATCATTTAAAAGCAAGTGGCATGTGTATGGATTGACTGTGATGTGTGATGGTTGGACTGGTCCTACTAGACGAAGCTTCATTAATTTCTTGACATATTGTGATGAAAGAACATTTTTTCATAAGTCTATTGATGCTTTAGCTGAGGTGCACGATGTTAGCTACATCCTTAAATTGATGGAGGAGGTGATTGATCAAGTAGGAAAATGGAATGTCGTGCAGGTTATTACAGATAATGTACGATAATATAAGGCTGCATGAGAGTTGTTGATGGAGCAGCGACCACATTTTCTGGACCCCTGTGCTGCGCATTGTATTGATTTGATGTTGATGGATATTAGAAAGATTCGTAGGGTGTAGAATACAATAGAGTTAGCACAGAGCATCATCAGATTTATTTATAACCATACATGGGTCCTATCATTGACGTGGCAGTATGTTGGAGGCGATATATTGAGATCAAGTGTCATACGTTTTGCTACCAATTATGTAGCACTTGGTAGCCTGATTGATAGAAAAGTATAGCTGCGTCAAATATTTGTCAGTAGTGAATGGCAGGAGAGCAGATATGTTAGGGTAGGCACTGAGGAGAGCATTGTGGAGAGTCTAGTGACAAGGCAGTCATTTTGGCAGCAGGTTAAGAGGATAGCGGTGGCTATCAAGCCTGTATGAAGTGCATTGGGCTGTCGATGGTGAGCGATACCCTCAGATGGGCTTCCTATATCATATGATGGAGAGGGTAAAGAAACAAATCGAGGTGGCAGGTTCAAGATATGCACATAAGTACATCAGGATCATCGACCGTTGATGGGGTTATTAGATGGGTAGGAAGTTGCACTTAGCAGATAAGCAGCAAATCAACGACTTTTTAAAAATTTATATAAATAAAGTTGTTCAATTATGACAATCTATGTGCAGCTTACTATTTGAATCCAAGGTTCCAGTACTCCATACCTGGAATTGGCATGGATGAAGAACTTTTGTCCGCTCTACGAAACGTAATAGATAAGATGGAACCCAATGTAGATATCGTGGCTATGTGTCTTGAACAAGTAAGTTAAGTTCAGTGATGTTTATTAACTTAGCGATGTCTTCGAAAGATATGATATTATAAGTTTATAATAAATGATTTTTTTTACAGACGAAAATATTTAGGAAGGGCATAGAATCTTTTGGAAGTAATGTAGCAGTTAAAAGCAAATCAAAGATGAATCCAGGTATATATTAATAAGTTTATTTTTATATTTAATCTTATTTTTGATTTTTATGATTTTCAATTATTTTGCAGCTGAATGGTAGGTACATTTTGGTGGATCTGCACGACATCTGAGGGATCTTGCCATCAAGATCCTCTTCCAGACGGTTTTATCGAGTGGATGTGAGTATAACTGGTCGACCTTTGCCCTTATCCACAGCAAGTAGAGGAACCGTCTGAAATAGAAATGCCTCAACGATCTTGTATATGTATACTACAATCTGAGATTGAGGCTCAAATTTATTCAGAAGGAAGTTCAGTTGAAGTATTCGGATCCGACTTGTAGTGATTTTGTTGCTGAAGATGAAGATGATCTGATGACTAGATGGGTTATGAGTCAATAGCAGGATTCAGAGCTTGATGAGCCAGGATCGCCTCCACGACCAGCCAGTTTTATTGCTAGTGAGACTGGGGTAGACGCCTCTCAGGGGGCAAGCAGCAACATTCCATCAGACGTTCAGCCGATACACCACAACATCCATCCTCATAGCGTAGGCAGCCATAGCGAGATATGAGCAAAAGAAAAGGAATGGCAAGTACGGCACCAATAGAGCTCGAGCATTCGGTTCACTCAGATTCAGATATAAGATGGATCAGTAGTGGTAGTTCTTCAGCTAGTTATGGATCTGATGATCATGGAGGGATCGGAAGACAAGAGACACAGCCAGAGCCAGTTGGTGGTCTTCGATTCACTGGTGAGTCTCAGTTTACGCACGCCATGCAGGATAGGAACCATGGTGCATTTCTTGATAGAGCTCGTGGTGATACGATTTCATATAGATGATGGGCTCCACGAGATCGTTCAGGACATGATGCAACTGCAGATTACCTCGCATATGGAGTAGGATCCATAGATGTATTAGGCTCATCTTCGTATTCTAGATCCTTCTATCCACAGTCACAGCCATCTTATAATTTTTACCGATATGGATATGGTACATCAGAGACATCTTCTAGTGGTTACTATCTTATGTAGCTCGGAGCATCTTACGGATCGAATTTTGCTGCTGGTATATTTGGATGGGCTCCTTCACAACCATACTATCAGTCCGAGGATATTGTTCAGAGCCAGGACCTCAGTGACACTTTGAGGATGAGTTATGATCCAGCACGCCTGCCTTATGGATCTTGCTGGACTGATGTTCCTTCTGAATATGTAAATGATCCTATTATTTATGGACATCGATGGTTGATCAGATTTTGATGAATAGTACATATTTAATATTAATTTTTTTAATTAAATTAAGCATTTTAGGATCCAATAATATCTGATTTATGTATTTTAGATTCGTATCACATACGATTAACATTATTTTCGAATTCCGAGGGATACAAATATTAATTAATATCACTGAATAATAATTTAAATATTTTTTAAAAAAATTATTGAATATTTCTCTTGAAAAATAATAAAAAATAATTAAAAAAAAGCATGCCGGTTTGATCGGCATGCTTCCCGTACCATGTGTCGATACGGTTCAGTACTGGTATTGTACCGACAGGCAATCGGCATAGTCACCGGCACTGGTACCAAAAATCTTGATTTAAACAATTAGTATCAAGAGAAAGACTGATTACTTGAGAAATTGCTATCCAAGATCATAATGCAACCAAACCTAGGGTATTTTGGCCCAAATAGAACTCTACACTCATGAGCTAAATCAGGTCTAAACTTCTATCGATACCCGGTCCTTATTTTGTGTAAGTCAAGGCAACCCAACAGCCTTGTGTTTTTTTTTTTTTAATTTTCAACTAACTATGAACTTTTCTACAGGATTTTGAAGGAACCTAAAAGAAAATAAGTATTCCTTGAACTCTCAAAGTTGGAAGGACCAGGAGGTAGTAAATTTGGTTGACAAGAAGATAATGGAGGGAATAAACTAATTTTGTATTCTAAGGCATACAATTGTGAAACCCACAGAAATAGGCTTGATTTAAAGCAAGTTGTGGCGGCAATTCTGTCCTCTTGCACCCGCATCACATAGATTTAAAAGAATGAAGGCAGAATATGTGGTTATGACTCGACTCAAGAAGAAAACAAGCTTATACTCAAGCTTTAATTCTTTATTCATCATGATATAAATCTCTACAACTCTTTTTCTTCAAGTTTATGGACAAAGTACAATATGAAACTCTACAAGTAATTCAAATTGTGTAACTGGTGGTTAATAATCCATGATAAAGTTATGCTTACTAGACTTGTGCATAATCTTAACATTATCCAGGAATAAAGTAAGGAAGATATTGTGTAGCTGAAATAACAAAACCTTGTGCAATGATTTTTGTAACAAAACTAATTATGAGTTGCTAGCAAATGTGCATATTTCCATTATTGTTAGGTTCAAGATGGAATGGAAAATCTGTTTAGATCACATCAGGTTGTGGATCAAATTGCAGACTGTGTGATTTTTCAAGATATCTTTCAAAAATTTCAAATTTTAAAAAAACTATGAAAATAAAAGAAAAAGATGATTGGAAAGTAGATGAATGAAGAACAAAAACTATCACATATTAATATGGAAGGTTGACTTTCCACTGTCTTTTCCTTTTAGTAGTTGGAAACTGTTTGGGGATAAAATAACTCTAGCCGAAGTCCAATAAGATGTCCGAATTTGATATGACTTCATCCGGTGTTGCAATAGTTGCAGCCGAACTTCAATTGAACTGATTTAACCTAAGGGCATCGAATTGCTTCCCGATCGGACTCCTTCCAGTCGGACTTCTTTCTAGTCAGACTCCTTCCAGTCGGACTCATTCCAACTGTGTATGCTGGATGAACTTCTTAATGGTAACAATACTTAGCAATTGTAGAATTCCTTCAAGGCATGATGAATCCCGTCCGGCCAAACTTGAATAGTAGAGGACATGATAATTAACTCTGGTCCTGATGATGGTAGAACCTCGTCGAAGGTTGAACCTCAATATCTCCCGATTTCGTCTATGGCAGACCTTGAGTGTGGTCGAATCTCTTTGTGGTATACAACATATCTCATTGACTTTGCGGCAGGAACCTCGTCCAGCCGAATTCCTCCCGTCATGTTCTATCCCGACCAAATTTCTTCTCTACTTTACGGATAACGGTAGAACTCTTGCATGGCCGAATTACTTCATCTCTTTTTGATAAAGCCTATACCAAGCATGTCGATCAGATGAATTTGGATAGTGAAAGGATCTCGTCATCCGCATGAATCTGATTTCCAATCCAGAATAGCAACCACCCCATAGATAATGAGTCACAGCACTCCTTCGATCCGAACTCCAAGCCGATCTTGAAGGCAGCAAAGCTCCTAAAAACAAAGCGCTCATCTGTCAATCTTAAAGTCAGTTGAACTCCTTCAGAAAAATCTGATGACAGTTTGGAAAGATCAACGATTTCCTTTCTGGCCTCCAGCTTGAATGCTCTCGTTAATCCCCGGTCGACTTCAAAGTTGGCTGAACTCCTCAAAGTCGGTCGAATTTCTCGAAGCTATTAAAGGTAGCACCAATAGAGTTTAACCAGCTAAAGGTTCACTATCTGCTATTCACAAGTCGATCTCCAAGTTCGGCTCGTCTAGCTTTAAGTTCTCCATCCTAACATACGCGACCTGCTAATAGGTGCAGAAGCTACATCCGAACTCCAACAAATGGGACTCAATCGCCCACAAGTCGCGACAAACGACAGCCCACGCCGCCCGAACGGTCCACTAGCAATCTGTTGTGGCTGTCACTTTCATTCTGTTATAGGCTCTACCTATATAAGAGATCCTCTAAATACGTTTTCTCTCGAAGACTCTCCTCTTTGCTCTTAATTCTTCTGAGTACTCCATTCTTGTTGGTCAGAGAACTAACTTGATCGTCGGAGGGTCCTCTCGGAGCCACCCACCTCTAGTTTGGATTTTACCTTGTAGGTCTCATTGGTGATCTCATCTTCACCAGCTCTAGTTAACTCCGACGTCAGCACCATTTTTTGCACCAACAGAATTTGGAGAACTTGATCATCGGAGGGTCCTGTCGGAGCCATCCACCTCCGGTTTGGACATTGCCTTGCAGGTTTCATTGGCGACCTCGTCATCACCAGCTCCAGCTAACTCCGACGTCAGTATCATTTTTTGCACCAATAGGATTGGCGCTAGAGGAAGGGTCGTTAAGCTTTTGTTCTTAAAGGAGTACCTAGTCAAGTTCTTCTTTCTCTCCAATTCTGCAATTCTTTTTCCTCTAATCTTTTCTTGTTTTCTTGTGATATGCTAAGATGCCGTCCAAGAGAACTTCAATCTGGTGACCCACTGTCTCTGCTGCCAGATCTCAATCGGATCAACTTGCTCCGACCTCATCGCCGGCACTGCAATCCCCGCCAGCATCCATAGTGGATCTGAAGCAATTCAATCTGTTGATGCAGCAGGTTAAGGGTCTTAATGAAGCAGTATAGGCAACCCCCAGCACTTGTTCAGTTGGAAAGATCCTTGTTGGAATGTCGAGATCCGGTATTAGGAAGACCCACCTGGGCGAGTCAGTCGGTGACCCCTGGAAAGGAAAAGTAGAGAGCGGAGAGCCTTTGTTCTGATCATGATACCATCCCTAGGGAATCACTACCCCTTCCAGCCAACCATGCTTCGAGATTCGTGATCGAGATGATATTTTCGATCAGAAACTTTAAGAAATGAACTGACGGATCGA
Source organism: Cocos nucifera (assembly GCA_006176705.1). Classification (NCBI taxonomy): domain Eukaryota; kingdom Viridiplantae; phylum Streptophyta; class Magnoliopsida; order Arecales; family Arecaceae; genus Cocos; species Cocos nucifera. The sequence continues at coordinate 147,094 of QRFJ01002932.1, read as the reverse complement.
TGAACTCCGCCATGTCCCTCCTGCTCGTTATGACGACATCTGCACCAATCCATCTTTCTCTGCTCGTATTATGTAGGAGTCCATCCCGCCGAACTTCAAACTTTCTTAGTTTGAAAGTTATGATGGGACCACCGACCTAGTTGACCATCTCGAAGCTTCAGAATTATGATGCTGCTTCATGGCGCGCCTGACGCCATTCTGTGCCGAGTTTTTTCCTCCACTCTAAAGGGAGCAGCGAAGAACTGGTACTCAGGCCTTAAACTAGATATCATCTTTTCTTTCGACCAGCTGAGCCACTAGTTTACGGCTTATTTTATCAGCAGCCAGCGTCAGAGATAAGGTTTGGACCCTTTTGTCAATATTAAGCAGAAGGAAGGAGAGTCCATCTGAGCTTATGTCAGCCGTTTTAATGCTGCTGTCTTGGAGATTCGAAACTTGGACCAATCAATTGTTATGGCCGTACTGAAGGGCGGTCTCTAGAAGAATGATCTTCTCTTCTTCTTGGAGAAGAAGTACCTCCAAGACTTTGCCAACATGTTCGCCAGATTAAAGGCTACGCTTGAGCGGAGGAGGCTTTTAAATTGAAGGATGAAGAGGCCGCGGGAGAGCGGTAAGCGGGTGAATCTAGCAAGCCTGCAATCATTGAAAAGTTGAGAGAAGCTCGGCGTGCTTCAAAACACCACCTAAGCATAGATGAGCTCGGATTCCTCCACGAGCTCGTCGATGGAGAAGCCCTGATCAGAAGGAGAGGCGGAACTCCCCTCCCTGATGCTTCCACAAATATGCTCCTCTGAATGCCCCTAAGTCTCAAGTATTGATGGGAATAAAGGAGCAGTTGCTGAGGCCGAAGAGAATAAAGACTCATCCAGCCAAGTGCAACCTCAACAAGTACTGTCTCTACCATCGTGATCATGGTCACGATACTAAAGAATTCATCTAGCTCCAAGACGAGATTGAGGAGCTTATCAGACGAGGTTGACTGTACGATTTTTTGAGACATCGACCAGAAAGGATTTGCCAAGAGCTCTACCATAGCTTGAATCGCCTCGAAGAAATGAGCCATAGGAAGATCGGCCTTCGCTTGGAATCATCAACACTATTACTGGGGGACATCGGCAAAAGGAGGCCAGTGGATCAGCAGAGAGCAAAAAGATAGAACTAAGGAGCCCATCACTTTCACCGAAGAAGATGCACAGGAGGTTCAATTTCCGCATAATGACATAGTTGTAGTTACTTTGAACATTGCTGGTTATGATGTATGCCGCGTTTTAATTGATAATATAAGTTCTGCTGATGTTTTGTTTTACGATGCATTCTCTAAAATGTCTATACCCGATAATCGTATGGGGCCAATAAGTTCCCGTTAGTGGGATTCACCAGCGATGTAGTACCGATTGAAGGAATAATAATTTTGTCTGTTATGGCAGGTCGGTATCCAAAGCAGTTCAAAGCCCAAGTTGATTTCTTAGTAGTGAAGGCTCCTTCAGCCTATAATGCAATTTTCGGCCGACCTGGTTTGAATGCACTTCGGACCGTGGTTTCGACTTATTACTTGAAGATAAAGTTCCCAACAAGCCATGGGGTTGGAGAAGTCAGAGGGGATCAAGCACTGGCTTGATACTGTTACACCATTGCCTTACAAGGAGGAAAGCAAGCTGATCCTTGTCCAATAGACAGACTTGATACACGTGATGACCTATTGAAGAGCGGGGGGAACCAATTGATGACCTCGTTGCAGTTTCTTTGAATGATGGAAACGAAGATCATACTGTTCAAATCGGTTCTAATCTGGAAGAGGAAGTCAGGAAGCAGCTCGTCATCTTTTTGTGAAAGAATGTTGATGTTTTTGCCTGGGTGCCTGCAGATATGTCAGGGATTGATGCAGAAGTAATGAAACATCATCTAGCTGTGGATCTAAAACGTCGGCTGATAAAGTAAAAGAAGCACAGTTTTGCACCAGAGCGGCAAAAAGCTATCATGGATGAAGTCGACAAGCTTCTTAAAGCCAATTTCATCCGAAAAGTGTCCTATCCAGACTGGATTGCAAATGTCGTTCTCGTCAAGCAAGTAAATGGCAAGTGGAGGATGTGCATAGATTTCACAGATTTGAACAAAGTTTGCCTAAAGGACAGCTATCCTCTATCCAAAATGGACCAACTGGTGGATGCCACTGCAGGCCATGAGCTCCTCACTTTCATGGATGCTTTCTTCGATTATAATCAAATCCGGATCGCACTAAAGGATGAGAAAAAAATCACTTTTATTACTGATCGTGATCTTTATTGTTACAGGGTTATGTCCTTTGGACTAAAGAATGCAAGCGCCACTTATCTACGCTTGTTGAACAAGATTTTGAAAGAGCAAATCGGCCGCAATACGAAGATTTATGTGGATGACATATTGGTCAAAAGTCGATCTTTAACAAATCATATTGTCGACCTTGAGGAAACCTTCAACACACTTCGAAAGTACAAGATGAAGCTGAATCCAACCAAGTATGCCTTCGGAGTAACCTCGGGAAAGTTCCTGGGATTTATGGTGTCAAGGCATGGCATTGAATCAAATCCCAAGAAGATCAGAGCTATTTAAGCAATGACTGCACCAAAAACAATAAAAGAGATCCAATGCTTGAAAGAGAAGGTCACGGCTTTAAATCGGTTCATTTCGAGATCGGTCAAGCGTTGCATGCCCTTCTTTCAAGTGCTCAAGTAGCTAAAAAACTTTTGCTAGACTTTCGAGTGTCAGCAAGCTTTTGAGGAATCGAAGAACTATCTCGGCTCACCCCTTCTCCTTGCCAAACCTGAACCTGGTGAAGAACTTCTCTTGCATCCGGTGGTGTCACCTGTAGCAATTAGAGCTGTCTTGATCAGAAAGGAGGCAAAAATCAAGAAGCCTATCTACTACATAAGTCAAGTTTTGAGGGATGTAGAAACAAGGTATACAAAATTAGAAAAACTAACTTATGCCCTGTTGATTGTAGTCCGAAAGCTTCGACCTTATTTTTAGGGGCATACGATCATGCTTCTCACTGATCAGCCTATCAAAGCAGTTCTTCATCGACCTGATACCTTTAGGAGAATAGCTAAATGGGCGATTGAGCTCATCGAGTTTGACATCAATTTTCAGCCACGACCATCCATTAAAGCTCAGATATTGGCTGACTTCATAGCAGAATGCACCATTCTGGATCGCATCGAACCAGAACAGCAAGAAGTTTGTAATTCTAATTCTCGAATGAACCTCATTGAAGAAAGAGCAGACCTTCTTGAGAACTTTTGGGCTCTATATGTAGATGGTTCGTCTAATGTTTCAGGAGTGGGTGCAGGCCTAATTCTAATCAATCCAGAAGGAGTTATTGCTGAGTATGAGCTACGCTTCGAGTTTCCGGCAATAAATAATGGAGCTGAATATAAAGCTCTGATTATTGGGTTGAGAATAGCTAAAGAATTAGAAGCAAATTATGTGAAAGTCTACAGTGATTTTCAACTGGTGGTGGAACAAGTTAATGGTAATTTTGAAGCTCGGGAGGAAAGTATGAAGACATACTTAGAAAAAGTAAGGAGCCTAACTTCAATCTTCAGTAGTTTTGACATTCAGCAGATCCCTAGAGTAGAAAATACTAGGACCGACCTCTTTAAATTAGCTACTCTGGCTCCAAGTGAATTGCCAAAGGAGGTCTTCTCTGAAGTTCTGTAACACCCAAGCTCGGAAGAATCCCAAACTGTGATGCAGGTCGACCCAGAGCCCAGTTGGATTGATCCACTTGTTTTATACCTTAAAGATGGCATGCTTCCCAGGATCCGAAAGAAGGTTGAAAGTTGAGAAACCGAATATCTCGTTATGTCCTATATGAGAATAAGCTGTATAAGAGGTCATACTCATTGCCACTTCTTAGATGTCTTCAATCCTCTGAAGCTGATTATGCACTAAAGGAAGCCCATAAAGGTGTATGTGGAAATCACTTTGGGGCCAGATCATTGTCTTACAAACTACTTCGTCAAGGATACTACTGGCTGACTATGCAACAGGATGCCACAGATTATGTGAAGAGATGCGATCGAAGTCAGAGAAATACCAACATTCAGAGGCAACTGGCTTCACAACTTGCACCTTTGAGTGCTACTTGGTCATTTGTGTAATGGGAGATGGACATACTTAGGCCCTTTCTTATGGTATCTGGACAACGAAAATTTATTTTAGTGACCGTGGATTATTTTACCAAGTGGGTTGAGGTCGAACCCCTAGCGAAAATCACTGAAGCTAAAGTATAGGACTTCGTCTGGAAGCCAATAGCTTGCAGATTCGGCCTACGTCGGATTCTCATCACAGATAATGGATGTTAGTTTGTGGGAGCGAAATTTGTTGAGTTTTGTTAAGATCTGAACATCTTCCATCATTTTATGTCAGTAGTCCACCTATAGGCAAACGACGAAGCTGAGGTAACAAATAGGACCCTGCAAGGGATCAAAGCGAGACTTGAAAGTGCAAAAGGGACATGGGTGGACGAACTCTATCATGTTCTCTAAGTTTGTCCTAGCTTTTGGAATTGAAGAAGTAATACCCGTCGAGCTCGAACTTTCCTCGGCACGAGTTGAAGGTTTCAGTGAACAGGACAACTCACAGGACCTCAAGGTGAACCTCAACCTGCTAGAAGAAAAGCGAGAAAGGGCCCAAATTCGGATGGTGGCTTATAAATAGAAGGTGGCTTGCTACTACAATTCCAGAGTTAGAAGTAAAATTTTCAAAGTTGGAGATCTGGTGCTGCGAAGGGTAGACATCTCTCAACCACAAAGCTAAGGAAAGCTTGCTTCAAACTGGGAAGGCCCTTATGAGGTCGTAGAAATCGTCCGACCAGGAACATTATTTAAAGAAGCTCGGAGGGGCTACACTTCCACGATCATGGAATTCAGAAAACTTGCGAATGTACTATCAATAATTTTATTTTAATAAAATTTTCTTTAACATTCTTATCTTTGGTGCAAAACTATATGATGACAGGAAATCATTCAACCGAACTTCATTTTCAAATGAAGTAGAAGGCCTCCTATTATTTAAGATAAGAGGTTAACCTCGTGATAGCGAGGGTGAAGGCCTCTGGTTATTTAAGACAGGAGGTTAACCTCGTCATAGGGAGGGTGAAGGCCTCTAGTTATTTAAGACAGGAGGTTAACCTCATCCAAGTAAGGGTGAAGGCCTCCGGTTATTTAAGATAGGAGGTAAACTATGAATATAGAGACTTCTAGCTCATGGACGCTTCAAATCGAGTTCAAAAACTCTTGTTCATGAACAAGGACAAATACACAAAACGTAGAATTGAAGCTATTATTGCGAGACGACATCGACATCAAACGCAACAAGAAAAATAAAGAGAATTAGCAAGCATCAGACTAAAGTGGAACACAGAAAGACAAATGAAAGATATCATTTCATTAAAATTAAAGTTCATTACATAGGATTCCAAGATCAGTTACAAAAAAAAGAGAAAAGAAAAGAAGAGAGGGAAGCCGAAGTCCTATTCGGAATCGGACTTCGGACTGCCGGCCCCAGTTAATACAAGAGCATGTTTCAAATCGTTAACTTTTTCTTCTAGATCTCTCCTCGCCACTAAACTCTCACCCAATAATTTTTTGGCTCTTCAGAGATCGTCTTCTGTTTCTCTTAGTCTTTTTCTCATAATCGCAGATTCGGCTTTGACGTCCTTCACTGCGTTCTCGTTGTAAGTTTTCTAGATCTTGAGTTGCAAGAGTTCGGCCTTGGTCTTCTTGTGCATTGTTGAAAGATCGCCCATGATTCTCCTCAAAGAGGCGACCTCTTTTGGATCCCCTTTCGGGCCAGTCTGAGCTTTATTTGCCAGTTGCTTCTGAAGCTGGGACGCCTCAGTGTTAGCCACATCAAGTTTTTTTTTAGATCTTCAATTTGCCCACACCAGTCGATTTGATAAGTGTCGTATGCGATTTGGGCATCACACAATTATTTCTTAAGGTCGGAGAATGTCTTTGACCAATCCTACCCATACTCTGCCTTACTCTGGGTCTAGGCTGAACCCCTCTCCAGCTGGTCAATCTTCTCTTTCGCTTCACGAATCTCGGCCTCAAGAAAACAAATCTTGGCCGTCAGGGCCCAAGATTTTTTGCTGGCATGTTTCTTAGTTTCTGAAAGTTCTTCACTCAGATGATTTTTCTTGGTGATATATTCTTTGAAGAACTACTTAGAGAACTTTGGCAACCACAATTTTGGTACTCCCTTCATTCGATCTTCGAAATCGAGAGTAGAGAGACAAGTGTTGGGGATAAAATAACTCTAGCCGAAATCCAATAAGATGTCCAAATTTGATATGACTTCATCCGGTGTTGCAATAGTTGTGGCTGAACTTCAATTGAACTGATTTAACCCAAGGGCGTCGAACTCCTTTTAGATGGTCTCCTTCCTAGTCGAACTCCTTCCCAGTCGGACTCCTTCCAGTCAAACTCCTAACCGTGTATGCTGGATGAACTTCTTAGTGGTAACAATACTCTCAGCAATTGTGGAATTCCTTCAAGGCATGATGAATCCTGTCCGGCCGAACTTGAATAGTAAAGAACGTGATAATTAACTCTGGTCTTGATGACAGTAGAACCCCATCGAAGGTTGAACCTCAATATCCCCTGATTTTGTTTATGGCAAACCTTGAGTATGGCCGAATTCCTTTGTGGCATACAACATATCTCATTGACTTTGCAGCAGGTACCTCGTCCAGTCGAATTCCTCCCGTCATATTCTATCTCGATCTAATTTCTTTTCTCTACTTTACGGATAATGATAGAACTCTTGTATGGCTAAATTTCTTCATCTTTTTCTGATAAAGCCTGTACCAAGCATGTCGATCGAATGAATTTGGACAGTGAAAGGACCTCGTCATCAATATGAACCTGATTCCTAATCCAGAATAGCAACCATTCTACAAATAATGAGTCACAGCACTCCTTCGATCCGAACTCCAGGTTGATCTTAAGGGCAGCAAAGCTCTTAAAACAAAGCACTCATCCGTCAATTTCAAAGTCAGCTGAACTCTAGAAAAATCTGATGACAGTTTGGAAAGATCAACGATTCTCTTTCTGGCCTCCAGCTTGAATGCTCCCGTTAATCCCCGGCCGACTTCGAAGATGGTCGAACTCCTCGAAGTCGGCCGAACTTCTTGAAGCTATTAAAGGCAGCACCAATAGAGTTTAACTAGCTAAAGGTTCACTACCTGCTATTCACAAGTCGATCTCCAAGTTCAGCCCGTCTAGCTTCAAGTTTTTCATCCCAACACATGCGATATGCTAATAGGTGCAGAAGCTGCATTCGAACTCCAATAAATTGAACTTAACCGCCTACAAGTCACGACAAACGACAGTCCACTCTCCGAAATAAACTTCACGTGGCTCGAATGGCCTACTAGCATTCTGTTATGGCTGTCACTTTCATTCTGTTATAGGCTCTGCCTATATAAGGGACCCTCCAGATACGTTTTCTCTCGAAGACTCTTCTCTCTGCTCTTAATTCTCTTAAGTACTTCATTCTTATTGGTCGGAGAACTAACTTGGCTGTCGGAGGGTCCTACCGGAGCCACCCACCTTCGGTTTGGACTTTGCCTTGTAGGTCTCATCGGCGATCTCGTCTTCATCAGCTCTAGCTAACTTCAGTGTCAGCGCCATTTTCTGCACCAATAGAAACTATGAGCAAATTTTTAACTTGATCCACTTGAGACTTATCAGTGGAAAACAAATAACTCTGAAGTCATAGGTCAAATAAATCATTTGAAGTGGATCGCCAAGTTAATTGCAAAGATAAAATAACATGACCATGTTGCGCATTATAGTCCAAGCAATAGTGCGATCCATGGTAGGCATCTAATTCTTAAGATTCTCTTAGTTCTTGATCCAAGAGTAAGATCCATATGGTATAGACATTCTAGGGCCTTGATCTAGATTGCAAGATTCAGCTCGTAGATTATAAGGATGATTTTATGATAACAATGTTTATATCAGCAGCACAACGAGTTTCTTTTTTCACTGGATTCAAGATGCACTTGGAAGCTCCTTTTCTAGGCTCTCTGCTGTCTTAGGATACAAATTCCAAATTTCTACATGTTCTCATTGGTTTTTGTTTCTATTAGCTATCTTATGGATCCGGGATGCTTTTTGTTGATTTAGGATGGGCTACAACCTCTTTTGGTAAGTTTGTCGTTGTCATCATCATTGTTGGTGCAGAATCTGGTCGACGTCGGATTGAGCTCGAGTTGAGGAAGAAGAGGTCGCCGTTGGGGACCTGCAAAATAAAGTTCTGCCCGGAGTCGGTGGTGGTAGCTCCGGCAGGATCCTCCGACGATCAAGTCAGCTCTTCTGACAAATAGGAATGGAGTGCTCAGGAAAGAGTTCAGCAGAGTTTTTTAGAAGAGCTTAGAGAAAACGTATCTAGAGGGTTTCTTTTATAGATGGAGCTCGGAGCAGACTGATAGTGACAGTCGTAATCGTTCGATAGCTGGTTGCTCAGGACCGCGTGAGAGGAGCGCCGCCTGCAGTAGACTAATAGTGACAGTCGTAGCCGTCTGGTAGCTGGCCGCTCAGGGCCGCGTGAGTGGGGCACCGCCTGTAGCAGACTGATAGTGATAGTCGTAGCCATCCGGTACTGAGCCGCTCGGGACCATATGGAGGGGTGAAGAGCTTTGACATATGTCAATTCCAGAGGAGTTTGGACTCCTAAAGGAAATACGACTAGAGGTGATCATCCGGAAGGAATGCTACTTGAAATTTAGAAGTAATCTGCTGGAGGAATCCGAATGGAGTTCGACTGATAGAAAAATTTAGGAGTCGACTGGTGGAGAAGTTCGGCTGAAGGAGAAGTCCGAAAGGAGTTAGGCTCCTGGAGGAATTCGATTGAAGAAGAAGTTCGGAAGGAGTTGGGCTCCTGGAGGAATCCGACTGAAGGAGAAGTTCGAAGGGAGTTCGGTTAGAGAAGCTCGGAAGGAGTTGGGCTCTTGGAGGAATCCGACTGAAGAAAAAGTCCGGAGGGAGTTTGGCTCCTAGAGGAATTCGATTGAACAAGAAATCCAGGAGTTTGGCCGCTGGAGGAATTCAGTCGTTGGAGGAGTTCGACTAGGGCTCGACCGCTGAAGGAGTTCGGCTGGGGTTCGATCGCTGGGGAGTTCGGTCGGTTGAAGAAGTTTGGCTAAGGTTTGACTGCTGGAGGAGTTCGGCTGGGGTCCAACCGTTGGAGGAGAATTTTTGATCGAAGCTTTTTCGTGATTACCAGTTGCATTAGGCTAAGCATTAGGCTGGACTTTGATGGGAGCGGGATTATTCTCAACAATAGTCCCCCCACTTTCGAGTTCAAAATTCGAAGGAAGTACAAAAAAGACGACTGTCGAAGTCCTCTTTCGGGCTTTGCACAGGGGAAGATTTTATCTCCAGCCGAGGTTGAAGGTGATCTTATCTCCTATTGAGATTGACGTTGAAGCTCAGGGGAGATTTCATCTCCAGCCGAGGTTGAAGTTGAAGCTTGGGGGAGATCTTATCTCCAGTCGAGGTTGAAGGAGATCTCATATTCTGTTGAAGGGTTGGAGCTCGGGGAAGATCTTATCTCTAGCCGAGTTCGAAGGAGATCTTATCTCCTGTTGGAGTTGGCATTAAAGCTTGGGGGTGATCTTATCTCCAGCCGAGGTTGAAGGAGATTTTATCTCTTGTTGAAGGATTGGAGATTGAAGGGTTGGAGCTCGGGGGAGATCTTATCTCCAGCCGAAGTTGAAGTTGAAGCTCGGGAAAGATCTTATCTTCAGCCGAGATTGAAAGAGATCTTATCTCCTGTTGAGGTTGACGTTGAAGCTCGAAGGAGATTTCATCTTCAACCGAGGTTAAAGGAGATCTTATTTTCTGTTGAGGTTGACGTTGAAGCTCGGGGGAGATCTCATCTTCAGCCGACGTTGAAGGAGATCTTATCTCCTGTTAAGGTTGGCGTTGAAGCTCGGGAGAGATCTTATCTCTAGCCGAGGTTGAAGTTGAAGCTCGAAGAAGATTTTATCTCCAGCCGAGGTTGAAGGAGATCTTATCTCCTGTCGCATTTTCAGTCAAGATTGAAGTTGAAGATCGGGGGAGATCTTATCTCTAGCCGAGGTTGAAGGAGATCTCATCTCCTGTTGAAGGGTTGGAGCTCGGAGTAGATCTTATCTCCAACCGAGGTTGAAGGAGATCTTATCTTCTATTGGAGTTGGCGTTGAAGCTCGGGGGAGATCTTATCTCCAATCGAGATTGAAGGAGATCTTATCTTCTGTTGAGGTTGATGTTGAAGCTCGGGGGAGATCTTATCTCCAGCCGAGGTTGAAGCTGAAGCTCCTCTCACCTCATCTAAAATGAACGAAATCTTCGACTTTGCTCACGTTAGGACGAGGTTCTCCTCTGTTCCTAACGGGCTGTAGGGGCACATAAGGGCCGTTGTCAGGGCCTCTTTCCTCATCTCGTCTAAAAGGAACGAGGTTCTCCTCATGTTCCTAACGGGCTGTAGGGGCACATAAGGGCTGTTGTTAGGGCCTCTTCTCTTATCTCGTCTAAAATGAACGAGGCCTTCGACTTTGCTCACGTTAGGACGAGGTTTTTCTCATATTCCTATCGGACTGTAGAGGCACATAAGGGCCATTGTTAGGGCCTCTCCTCTCATCTCGTCTAAAATGAACGAGGCTTTCGACTTGCTTATGTTAGGACGAGGTTCTCCCCCTGTTCCTAACATGGTCATTATTGATTGCTTCTTTCCTACCGTCACATAAATGGAGTTTTATTGACGGAAAATTACCGACAGTACATTCTCAGATTTTCTGAGTTTTAAGGTCGTGGGAGCGTTATTCTTCCAAGCTCCTTCAGGCGATAAGTTCCGTATCGGACGACCTCTTCTACTTCATACGGGCCTTTCCAATTTAGGGCAGGCTTTTCCTGGCTCTGAGGCTGAGAGATGGCGGCTTGCCGAAGTACTAAGCCCCTCAGAGATAGCATTGATGATGTCGGAAGGCGGTCGATCTCCTTGTTGTTCCTCCCTCATTGATGGTTCTAGCTGCGGTAGCGTCCTTGGCTGATCTTCTCTTGCTTCAGGCCGGCATCTGTGGAGCATTGAGGGGGGCGTAGTTGTGAAATCTTCTTGGGGGAGAACTTCGCGCCCTTCCGTCCGGGCTTCTTTGATGACAAGCTTGAGGAGTTCGGACTTGCTTGCGCTCGGGGAGAATTCGTGAGCGTGGCCGAATTTCATTCAGCCCTCCATCAGCCGTGGGTTTACTAGACTCGTCCGCCTGCCGCTCTCTTGCGGCTCCTTCATCTCTCAATTTGAAGGCTTCTTCCGCTTGGGCATATCCTTCAGTCCGAGCTAGGAGAGCGGCAAAGTCTTAATGGCTCGTCTGGTCAAAGAAGATCGTACCCGGCTTCAATGTCGAGTACCAGTTTCTTACTGTTTCCTTTAAGGTAGACGAAAAAGCTTGGCACAAGATGGCGTCTGGTGCGCCAGGGAGCAGTATCATCGTCCGGAAGGCCTCTAGGTGATCGACCAGATCAAAGGTTCTATCGTAGCTTTCAAACCAGGGGAAGCTTGAAGTTCGGCGGAACGGACTCTTGCATAATTCGGAAAGAGAAAAGGTGGGATCAGTGCAGACATCGTTATGGTGAGCTGGGGCGACGTGGCGGAGTTTCTCAATCTGTCGATCCATCCCCTGCAGTTTCTGATCGAGGACATCATCTCGATCGCAGATTTTGGAAGGCTTCCGACTGTAGATAGGAAAGATTTCTTTCGGAGAAGAATCACGATTCGAATAAGGATCCTCTGCTCTCTGTTTTTCCTTCCCAGGGGCGACGAGTATGCTAGCCCAAGTGCTCTTCCTTGGGATCGGTTCCTGACATCCCGATGGCGGATTTCCTAGCGGAATCGCTGTCGGGAGCTGCCGCATGGTTTGCACCATTTCGGTGAAGCCCTGAATCCTGCTGCATTAGCAGGTTAAACTGCTTCGGATCTACCACGGCCGCTAGTGGAGGTTGAAGCACCGATGATGGAGCAGGGACAGACGGATCTGGTTCAGATCTGGCGGCAGAAGCGGTAGATCTCTGAGTAGCCCTCTTTGGAGGCATTTCTTGGGATTGAGGGAGAGGATGGAGATGGATCTTGGAGAAGAAGATCCACAGGATCGGCTGAGCACTCCTTTAAGAACAAGAGTACCTCAGGAACAGAGGGCCCTTCCTCTAGTGTCAATCCTGTTGGTGCAGAATCTGGTCGACGCCGGATCGAGCTGGAGTTGAGGAAGAAGAGATCGTCGTCGGTAACCTACAAAACAAAATTCCGCCCGGAGTCGGTGGTGGTGGCTCTGGCAGGACCCTCCGATGATCAAGTCAGCTCTTCTGACCAACAGGAATGAAATGCTCAGGAAAGAGTTCAGCAGAGTTTTTGGGAAGGAGAGCTTAGAGAAAACGTATCTGGAGGGTCTCTTTTATAGATGGAGCTCGGAGTAGACTGATCGTGACAGCCATAGCCGTCCTGTAGCTGGCCACTCAGGGCCGCGTGAGAGAGGCGCTGCCTGCAGCAGATTGATAGTGACGGCCGTAGCCGTTCGGTAGCTGGCCGTTCAGGGCCATGTGAGTGGGGCGCCGCCTGCAGCGGATTGATAGTGAAAGTCATAGCCGTCCGGTATTGAGCTGCTCGGGGCCACGTGGAGGGGTGAAGAGCTTTGACGTATGTCAATTCTAGAGGAGTTCGGACTCCTAAAGGGAATACGGTTAGAGGTGATCATCTGAGAGGAATGCTACTTGAAATCTGGAAGTAATCTGCTGGAGGAATCCGGATGGAGTTCGACTGATGGAGAAGTCCAGAAGGAGTCTGACTGGTGGAGAAGTTCGGCTGAAGGAGTCCAACTGGTGGAGAAGTTCGGCTGAAGGAGAAGTCCGAAAGGAGTGTGGCTCCTGGAGGAATCCGGCTGAAGGAGAAGTCCGAAAGGAGTTGGGCTCCTGGAGGAATCTGATTGAAGGAGAAGTCCGGAGGGAGTTCTGCTCCTAGAGGAATCCGACTGAAGGAGAAGTCCGGAAGGAGTTCGGCCGCTGGAGGGGTTTGGCCGCTGAAGGAGTTCGGCTGGAGTTCGACCGCTGGGGAGTTCGGCTGGCTGAAGGATTTCGGCTAAGGTTCGGCTGCTGAAGGAGTTTGGCTGGGATCCGGCCTTTGGAGGAGAATTTTCGATCGACGCTCTTCCGTGATTATCAGTTGCATTAGACTAAGCATCAGGCTGGACTTCGACAGAAACGGGGTTTATCCCCAACAATCATCGTCATCATCATCATCAATAAAAGGGTTCTCCAACTTAATTGCGATTCTACTTTTTTGGCTTAAAAACACTTCCATTTCATGAACAACATTGAGGCCTCTCTCTGTACAATCTATCTTATTTTGTTTGAGGCTTGTAGTTTTCTCTCACTTGTTTGAGTCGTGAGAGAAGTGATTTCAGGTCAAGAAACTGGAGAAAGGGGGAAAACTGGAGGTTCAAGTGATTATATTTGTGACAGTTTAATTATACAAGTCTATCATATTAATTTTGTTGAAGTTTGGGGGTCTATCTCTAACTGCCTGCTTGGCTGCCTGGACGTTCTGCATAGCCATTAAACAAACCACTGCCTAGGGCCATTTAGGCATTCCAAGAACCTTGGTTGCTGAAAATTTTGGTTGCAATTTTGTGTGAATTGAAATTTTCTCACTTTCTTTTTTTGCTATGAACTGCATAATATTTTTAGTGGGATTAATATGAGAGGAAGGTTTAGAAGAAGAATAAAGAGAAACAAGTAGATTGGTAAAGAAGGCTCAAAACACGAGAGACAAGAATAGAGGGCAAATCAAGTCATTCAAAATAACCTGCAAATCATACAAAACTGTTACTCTTTACAAACTAATGCAGACTTGAGCAATCTGAAATAACATTTTCTTCCCTAGGGGGAATTTTGGATTCTCACATTCAAAATTCTCCAGTAAAACTAAAGCTATTCACTTTGTAAATATATACCATTCTGGATTTCTAACTTTGATTAAACTCAAACAATCCTAGGCCTTCTAGATCTATCAAACACGAAATAAATTCAAAATATAGAAAATTCTATAACCATTTTTTGCATCATATGGTGATCAAGATCAAGATAGTGACATTTCATTGTTGCTGCTTGAGCAAATCTTGTTTTGTAGGATAACAGTGACAAATCTCGTTGATCCCTCTGACATCCTACAACAGCACTGAGCTTAAGAATATAATATCCTAATTAAAGCTTCCTTAATTTGTGCCATCCCTAAGCTTCCTCTTATGCAGTTTTCCTAATGTGCCCTTCTTAGTTACCATACTTCCAGTTTAATTGCTTTATCCATTCCGAGCAGAACTCACTCATGTTTTGGTACCCTAGATTTTGATCAAGATTTTTAAACTTCAAAGCTTTGCTGATTTATGCTATGGTTATGTGCCTATGCTTCTATTTTAGGCATTATTTTGTATTTACTCCCCAAATTCAAGGATAACAAACTCCTTTCTGAAGTCCTGAGATTGTGTTAAATTTCCAGCTGCACTGATTTAAAGCATGCCAATTTGTCTTCTCATGTATGTTGACATAGACAGAATTTATTGATAAGAGCAGGTTTCAGAAGACAGATTCTTTTAACTAGTGGTATGATACTTTCTGATTACAGCTAATTGGCCTGAGAAGGCTGTACAATGGTTTCGTCAAGCAGCTGAATCAGGCTATGCACGTGCACAGTATAATTTGGCACTCTGCCTACATAGAGGCCGTGGAGTTGACTACAATCTGCAAGATGCTGTATGCTATCTTCTTTCTCAAGTGTTTTTACCTCTCAATTTTTTTATTGCACTGATATGACAATGTATGATCATCTTAAAATGTTCTCTATTGTTCTACCCCTTAGTTCTATTAATTTAAAATATGATGTTATGTTTTGTATGCCTTGTATTTTACACCTGATCAGTTTATGCAGCTGCATAGACATAATACATATGTGAAAGATGAATTGTTAGCTGTAGGTCTTCAAGTTTTCCATCTGTGATAATTGCTTTTGTTATTCCAGAGTTCTTACTTTAGGAGTGTGATGAAGTTTCATTAATAGCTATTTGTGTTGCAATAAGTGTGAGTTATCCCCCAGAGATGAAATTGCTTTCCATAGGCCTTTGTCAAATTTCCATCTGTGGTATTTGGTTTTATAGTTCCAGTGTTCTTGCTCTAGGAAAGTGATGAAGTTTTGTTAATAGTTCTTTGTGCAGAGTTGAGTGTTGGTTGTCCACTAGTTCGATAGATCATCCTGCCCTTTCTTAAATGAATAGCTTAAACTTCGTGGTGGCTTCAGTTGAAATCTTTTGGGGTACATGATTCTCCTTCTGAAAATTTAACTAAAACCATTTTGTAATCATACTACTTATATTTTGGTCTCTTTAGTACCTAGTGATGATAAATTTGTGATATCTCCTTGGCCATTGATAAATAAGACATTAGTTGAGAAATTAAAAATACATGTTAAACAAAATATGGTAATGGATAATTAAATATGTTGGGGTTCATATTTCATTCAACTAGTAAATGTTTCATTCGCAATAATTTTACTTTTATTAGAGAAGCAATTGTGATTTGAAGATTCAGGCACTATCAAAATCTTTTGTTAACACAAGGTGGTTCAGTTATTTTGGTTAATTTCGGTTGAAACTGACCATACCATTTTTGGTTCAATTTCAGCCAGCTGAAAATGGTTCTAAGTGAATCTGGTCAAAGCTAATTGAAACCAATGATGGGTGTTGAGCTTAAGAACTTCTAAAATCTTTAAATCATTTTTGACTCATGCTGTTTATTTGTGTTACTATTTTGGTTCAGTAGAACCAATTTGGGATTACTATGTTAACTGAATTAAGAGAAGTGTAAGCCACTTATGGGTCAGAGATCTAACATATGATATTTTATTAAGATTAAGATGGAATATTGCAAGTTTTGGGGGACACATCTTGGCGGTTGTTCCTAATCAAGGTTTTGTATCCCGATGGGATGGGGGGCGTCCCAGCCATCCCATCCTATTCCTGTGAGAAAATAGGAACGGGATGGGTTCGGGACTCCGAACCTATTCACATAGGGAGAGAAGAAGAAAGAAGAGAGAAGGAAAGTAAGGAAAGATGAAGAAAAGGAAAAAAATGAAAGGAAAGAAGATGAAAAATGAAATAGAGTAAGAGAGAAGAAAAGAAAGGAAAAGGAAAGGAAGATAGAGAAAAAGAAAGAAAAGAAGGTAGAGGAAAATAAAAAAAGAAAGAAAGAAAGGAAAGAAGGGGAGAAAGATGGGATGCATGACCGGGACCGCTATCGGGATGAGACGGGACAGCAGGGCATCCCATTCCATGAAGAAATCGGGACACTTTTGTTCCACACGATTTAAAATCTTGTTTCTAATAAACTCAAATTGGGACACTTCTCATAGATTTGAGACATTATTTTAGATTTTTACCTAATAAATAGTAGAGAAGTGTTTTCTGCAGTATATTGAACTTCCATAGTTGCTAATTAACAAGAGATAAGTGTTCGGATGTGTAGGACTTTAGATTAGGGGCCCGTTCTTTTGTGGGTAAATATCGTGGGAAAGTTGGTCTATTTTTTTATTGACCAACTTATCCATGTTCTCACATTTTTCAAGATGGGAATGTTACTTTCCTTTGGTAGCATTTACCTATGAAATGGAAAAAAATCTTACCCACTTAGGGGGTGGCTAGATCATTTTCCCATCAGCCAGTAAAGTAGGTATTTAATTTTATCCTTAAAATGCTCCATCCTCATTTTCAATGTCCCCATCATTCAATGCTCAATAACTCGGTTATTCACTTTCTCCAAATCTAAAAAGCATAAGGGGTATTATGGAAAATATGAATAAATTTTAACAACTTACTCAAGAAAGTAGTAATGCAAAAGAACATGAATAATATATTTCGGAGTAACTTTCCCATGCATAAAAGAACACAGGTAAATTATTTTCCTATCTAAATATTGTCTGAGAAATATTTATCTAGGAAAATATAGATTCCTAGGTAAATCTTTTACCTGCAAAAGAACGGACCCTAGATGTGATAAACACAAAACAAAAGAATGATATGATGCTAGAAAATTTTGACTTATTGTTTTAAAATATTGAGGATTTTAATTTAGTTAATTTTTAAATAAATAACACTTTGTTCTTCTTCTTCTTTTAATTGAACTAAGAGAAGTGCCCACTTATGGATAAGAGATCTAACATATGAGATTTTATTAAATATTAAGATTGAATATTGCAAGTTTTGGGGGAAGCATCTTGGTGGTGGTGGTGGTTCCTGATAAACTCAAAAGAAAGGTAACTTCTCATAGATTTGGGACATTATTTTAGATTTTTAATTGATAAATACTAGAAAAGGGTTTTCTGCAGTATGTTGAACTGCCAGTGTTGCTAATTAACAAGAGATAGAGTTCAGGTGTGTAAGACTTGAACTTGGATCTCATAAACATATAAATCTTAAACAAAAGAATGATATTATTGACTCATTGTGTTAAAAGTCTTGTGGATTTTAATTTTGTTAATTTTTAAATAAATAATTCTATTTCATAACCACCAAAAACTTAACATTTAAGAGCTCCACATTACAATATACTCCATGATGATGTCATATACATTATCTTTTTTTTTTCTTTTTTCCCCTTTATTATTAGAATTTTGATATTTTTAATATAATACTTTTGAAACTCTAAATGGTGCTAGAATGATGTAAAACCAAAAGAAAAATAAAGAAGCAAAAAAAAAATTAGAAAAGAAAGAAAACTCAAATCAGTTCTCTTAATTTTTTTTAATCAATGATTCAGGTATGAGGTTCTCCATACAGGTGGAGCCTTTAAATAGAGACAAAAACATAACCTAATAGAACTATAACAGTTGACTTGAATCCTAACAGAACTCTTATTACATAATCCTAACAAAATTAGAAATCTCAATAAAATAGAATAACCTAAATTAATTCACAAAAATTAAACCCATAAAATAAATTAGGGTTAGGGTTTAACGATGCTTCCTTCTTGAATAAGTACGCAAACCTTGATTCCTATCATTTCCTCTTGGTTGGAAAAAAACTCGACTCCGATGAGGAATTAATGTAATCTTCTAAAATTTCTGGATCGATATGTTGTAGTTCTTCCTCAAGAATTCACGTAGCATCTAAATTTGGACGTCCTTACCACTTGATCAAAAATCTTCGAAATCCTCCATCAGCAGAAGAAACAATTTCATTTGTAAGAATGCGTTCAATTTGATCTAATGAAGTCGGAGAAAACGATGGAAGAACTGGAATTGGCACTGGAGGAGGAATGTGATCCCTACTGTCACCTGCATGCATAGTAGGAGGCTCGAATGTGCCTCGATAAGGTAGCAAGTCCTCAACATTGAAAATTAGACTGAATTTTAAATTAGAAGATAATTCTATATAATATGCATTAGGTCCAAGTTTATGAAGGATGCGAAAAGGACCGGTGGCTCGAGCATGTAATTTTTTAAATGAATTTCGTGGATAACGTTCAGGACGAACACAAATCATAATATAATCACCTTCGTTAAATTCCAATTTCTATGATGAGCATCAGTAGCAAGTTTATATTTTTCTGTGTTCATGGCAATCTTTTGCCTGATTTTAGTATGAATTTCATTAATGTGTTTAGCAATAGAAGTCGTAGACTCAGAAATACGGTTATTCATAGGTAAAGGAACAAGATCAATAGGTTGACGGAGATTAAAACCATAAACAATTTCAAAAGGGCTTTTACCAGTAGACCTATTTACTGAATTATTGTAAGTGAATTTTGCGATAGGCAATGATAAATTTCATGTTCCTAGTTTATCTCCAACTAGACACCTAAGTAAATTACCAAGACTTGTATTTACAACCTCTGTTTGACCATCAGTTTGGAGATGAAAAGCTGAAGAAAATTTTAAAGTAGTTCCAAATAATTTTCATAGGATTTTCCAAAAATAACTGACAAACTTAACATTACGATCAGATACTATTGAAGTGGGTAATCCATGAAGTTTAACAATTTTTTTTAAAGAATAACTTAGCAACAGAAGAAGCATCAGAAGTCTTATGACAAGGAATAAAGTGCGTCATCTTGGAAAATCTATCAACTACTAAAATTGAATCATGTCCTCTTGCAGTTTTAGGTAGACCAAGAATAAAATCCATACTAAGATCTTTCCATGAGGAATAAGGAATCGGTAAAGAAGTATATAATCTAGTGTTCTGTTTTCTAGCCTTGGCTAGTTGACATGTACGACACTGAGATAATTCTAGCTACGTCCTTTTTAAGAGAGGGCCAGTAAAATCTATCCTCAACCATAGCTACAGTTTTATTATGTCTAAAATAACCTGCTAATCCCCCTGCATGAAGTTTCCAAATAAGAAGATCTCGTAAAGATGTTCAAGGTATACAAAGATGACAATCTTTAAATAGATAACCGTCTTTAATTATAAAATCAATATATTCTTGACGGTTTCCTTGACTAACCTCTTGATAAATATCAGAAAAATCAGGACAATGCTAGTAATCATCTTTCACTCGTTCAAAATCAATTATCTCGGTATTCATGGATTGTAAGACAGTAATTACTCTACTTAATGCATTAGCGGTCCTATTCTTAACACTAGCTTGATATTTGAGAACAAAAGTATAATCCTGAAGAAACTCTATCCATTTAACATGCCTAGCACTAAGTTTCTTCTGAGATTGAATGTATCTAAGGGATAGGTGATCAGAATATAGAGCAAACTCTTTAGGTAAAAGGTAATATCGCCAATACCTAAGGGCTTGAACTACAGCATAAAATTCTTTGTCATACGTAGAGTATTTTTGCTTAGTTTCATTGAGTTTTTCATTAAAATAGACTATAGGATGACCCTCCTGGCTAAGAACTCCTCCAATTCCTATACCTGATGCATCACAGGCTACTTTAAAAACTTTGAAAAAGTCAGGATGTATCAGTATAGGTGTTTCAGTCATCCTAAGCTTTATTTTATTAAAAGCTCTAGCAGTATTAGTTGTCTAATGAAACTCACCTTTCATCATGCAATTTGTAATAGGGTCCATGATGGTACTGAATTCTCTAATAAATCATTTATAAAAAGAAGCTAGACCATGAAAACTACGAACCTCAGAAAGAGATTTTGGTTCAGTGTTTTCACTTTCTCAGGATCAGCCATGATACCTTAGGAGGATATGACATACCCTAAAATCAGTACTTGTCTCTGAAGGAATGAACACTTCTTAAGATTAATATATAATCTAACGGATCTAAGAGTGACAAAAATTTTTCTAAGATGACTTAGGTGTTCTTCTCTAGACCTACTGTAAACTAGAATATCATCAAAATAAACAACTAAGAATCTACCAATGAAGGGTCTCAATAACTTAGTTATAAATTTCATAAATATATTAGGAGCATTGGATAACCCAAATGGCATGACTAACCATTCATAAAGTCCATCTTGGGTTTTAAAAGCAGTTTTCCATTCATCTCCGGGTCGAATTCTGATTTGATGATACCCACTACATAAATCGAATTTAGAATAAATTACAGAGCCAGCTAACTGATCAAGCATTCTTCAAGCCTAGGAATGGAAAACCTATATTTGACAGTAATTCTATTGATGGCTCTGCTATCTATACACATCCTCCATGTACCATCTTTCTTCGATGTCAAAAGGGCTGGTACGGCACATGGACTAAGACTAGGACAAATGATCTTTTTGTATCAGACCATCTACTTGTCTTCTCATTTTCTCACGTTCCTTAGGATTCAACCTATAACGTGGAAGATAAGGTAATTGAGATCCTGGAACTAAATCAATAGCATGCTGAATATATCGTAAAGGAGGAAGGCCATCTAGTATTTCTTCAGGAGTCACATCCTTAAATTCTTTTAATTACTGTTCAATCTCAAGAGGTGGGTTATCTTGAATGTCTGAGGTTAATCTAATTTCACCTTTAGGAATGACTGCTAACATAATCTCAGACTCTAAACTTTTTTCTTTAAATTTCTTATGAGTTAAAATATGACAGTTCTTATGTTTAGAAATTTGAGATGCATTCTTGTCTTTTCTAGAAGGTCGGAACTCACTAGGTTTAGTAGGATTTAATCTAATTTTCTTATCTTTATATGTAAATACATAGGTATTCTCTCTACCAAAGTTATGAGCATCTACATCATAGATCGATGGTCGATCTAATAAAACACTAGCAACCTCCATTGGTAAAACATCACACATAATTTTATCAGAATAAGCTCCTATTTTAATTGGTACTAGACAACATTCGTTAATAGGGAGAGATGTTTTGTCCACCCAAGCAACCTTATAAGGTGAGGATGAGGTTGAGGTTTCAGTTTTAATTGATTAACGACAGATTTAGATACTACATTCATAGAACTATCACTATCAATGATAAGTTTACATACCTTATTCCCACATTGTGCGTATGTGTGAAAAATACTACTATGTTTCCAAGCTTCAGAATCTGCAGAGGTGGTGACTATACAGCGCATGACATTAACTTGACCTTCTAACTCTTCATATTCTTCTTCGTACTCTTCTTCAGAATTAGCTGGTTCTAGGGGATTAAAATCTTCTAGTGTATTATCAGCTGAAATTGTTTTCTCATATTTTGGTTCTATTATTAAGGTACGACATGGACATCTAGCGGCTATGTGATCCTTTGCATGGCAATAATGACACTATATTTGATGAACTAGCTGATTGAGAAATCTTTGGCACAGGTTCTCGGGTCCTAGTTTTTGTGGGAATTGGTCCTAAACGGGAAGGGGCTACTTGTGACGTATTCCTTGTATGGCTAACAGGAATAGACCTGGACTGTCCAGATTCAGTAACAAAAGTAGCTCCTCTCTTTTGACTTGAAGTTCTATGAAATTTCTCTATTTCTAGAACTTTGTGATAGGCCTCTCTTATAGAATCAGGTGAATATAAGGAGACTTTTCTTTTTAAATCATTCCGTAAACCGCTAATGAACTTAGAAACTAATTTTCATGAATCTTCAGATTTATCACATCTGAACTGTAGATCCTCAAAACGAGTCATGTAGTCAGTTATGCTAGTATTTTCTTATTTAAGAGTGTACTATTAATCTAATAATTGATCTTTATAATAAATAGCAATATATTTCTCATGAAGTTTGAATTTTATTTCTTCCCAAAGCATTATAGGAGGATGTCCTATCCGTTCTAAATTCCTTTCAACAGTTTGCCAATACCGCTTGGTAGATCCTATTAATTTCATTTTTGTGAAACGGATGTGAGAGGCATTCGACATGTGATACCACTCAAAATAAGACTCTAGATCTAATAACCAGTCATGGAAGGCTTCAGGATTCAATCTATCGTCATAAGAAGCAACTTCAATTTTAACCCCCTTTAATGGTTTTTCTAAATCTTCATGTCTGTTCGGATATGCTCTATATTGTTGTCCTTGGGGTCTAAAGTGTCTATAGTTTCGTGCATACCTAGTAGGCTGCCTAGGATTTCTAAGTGTGGAATTTGGCGGCTCTACTTCTCCTTCAAAGCCTTCTCTTTCATATTCATCCATCCTAGGATAATGATAACCCTCAAAATTGTTTGTGGAGTGGCGGATAATCGGAGGGACTGTTGTATAGATCTGGGGTGCCTGAAAAGTTTTACTAGTATGTATAACATGGCTCTAGCTTCCAGTAAACTTAAGATTTCGTGAAGGAGATCGATGAATAGGTTGAATACTAGGGGAATCATCTTCTACAGGTTGTTTGCCTATTTTCGATTCTCTGAGGGATAATTGGTGTTCTATCTGTTGACCTATAAGATTTGCCATATCTACGCGACTATTCACTTGGGTAGCATGAACCTCACTGATCTCAGTGCGAAGTTGATCCATAGACTGGTAAATTTGATTTAAAGATTCTTGAAAGGCTGTTTGATTTTTTTTGATAGTTTCTAGTTCTT
The DNA here is from genome assembly GCA_006176705.1 of Cocos nucifera. Classification (NCBI taxonomy): domain Eukaryota; kingdom Viridiplantae; phylum Streptophyta; class Magnoliopsida; order Arecales; family Arecaceae; genus Cocos; species Cocos nucifera. The sequence continues at coordinate 124,054 of QRFJ01002932.1, read as the reverse complement.
TTTTCATTGCAGTTTGTGCATCTTTTAGATTACCAATAGCCATGATAGAGAAATTTAAAATTAATTTTAACTATAATGCTCATAGTAAAAATTATAAAGTCCAACTTAATGTCTATGTTTCTGGTTCGTATGATAGCAAGATATGTGGGTGTTGATTGCAAGAAATAGCAAATATGTGGGAGAAATATGGGCCTAAGCAATTTTTAAATTACCTAAGATTTAAAAATTTCTAAAATTAATGGAGGGATTGTACCTTTTCACCTCGTGGTGCATGTAGGTTGAAGAGCAAGTTTTTTTTCTCGGGTCTGTGGATTGGGTCCATAGACGGACGGTCTATAAACCGCTTGAGCAGGTGGTTGTAGACCGCGAGCCTTCTTTTCCCTTCGTTTTACGGTCTTTAGGGCTCCAGTGTTCGACGGGCAATGACGAACAGCAGCGGACTCCGGCTGGTTGACGGTGAGGCGAAAGATGATGGTAACGACGGCGATTCGGCGACGGGGCGCCGGCGACGATGGGAAGGGAAAAAAAAGATCGGTGATTTCAATCAGAGGGGAGATCGGAGTCTCCCACTCGATTGAGAGTCCTGTTGGAGATTGGAAGGGAGACTGAAGCCGGCAATGATTGCGTCGATGTTGATGTCGATGTCGATGAAGAAGTCCGTGACGACGGTCGGTGGTGAAGAAGGGAGTGATGGCTGTCGGAGGTGGGCGGCTGCGATTCAAGGGGTCCGACGATTTGTGACATAGAAGAAGGGGCAGAGAAAGTATGGTGATGGATGGTCGAGGCAGCGTCGGCGGTCGGCAGTGGAGACGGCGTCGATGGCGATCGATCGACGACTAGGCGACCGAAAGGAGAAAGGACGGGAAACGAAGTTGACGGAAGAGGCCTCCTTCCGCCGCTCCAAGCCTCTCATCCGATCGGAGCTCTTTGGGGAAGATCGTAGGTGACGTCGGTGGCGGTTGGTGGCGGTCAGTGGCAGAGATGACGATGGAAAGATCGACGGTGAGGCAGGTCGGACTACGACAGGGAGCCTGTTGAGGGTTTTGGCAGAGAAGAAAAAAGAGGAGAGAGGGAGATGTGTTTGGCGCGGAACGGATGGAGAGAAAGAGAGAGGGGAAAGGAGCATGTAGAACAAGAAAAAAAATTGCAGGATGTTCGCTCTGATACCAAATTGATGTAAAATCAAAAGAAAAATAAAGAAGCAAGAAAAAAATTAGAAAAGAAAGAAAACTCAAATCAATTCTCTTAATTTTTTTAATCAATGATTCAGGTCTGAGGTTCTCCATACAGGTGGAGCCTTTAAATAGAGAAACAAAAACATAACCTAATAGGACTCTAACAGTTGACTTGAACCCTAACAGAACTCTTATTACATAATTCTAACAAAATTAGGAATCTCAATAAAATAGAATAACCTAAATTAATTCACAAAAATTAAATCCATAAAATAAATTAGGGTTAGGATTTAATGATGCTTCCTTCTTGAATAAGTACGCAAATCCTGATTCCTATCATAGAACTTTTAAAATATTTGAACTACCAAGTTTGGAATTCATTGGCTCTGAAGATTCAGTTTACTTTCAAAACCTTGGGTTAAATAATCGCAGTATGAGAATATCTGCAGGTTTTCTGCTGTTAACCTGTCATCTAAAAGTTCCGCATGATACAACAGACTCCAAGATGATGTTGTGTAGGATATCTTTTTTATTTTTTTAAACTTTAGTCATTACAGAATTTTTGAATTTTTGAATTTTGTTTTTTGAAATTATGAAATGAGATCAACACTGTTAAAAGTTAGAACATTGATGGTATTAAAAGCTACTGAAATTGGTGTGTGCATGGCTGAAACTGAAGTAACTTTGAGTTTCAAAAGCTTGAGTGCAATATTCTCATATTTAACTTTCCTGCTGTTAAACTATTATTTATAACTGGTGTTTAATTTATTAATAAAGAGAATTAATGTTTCTTGACACCTCACCTCCAACATAGAAATAGGATTAGCAAAATCATTAGTGTCACCATCATGATGTGACAAAAGGGGGAGGATTACTTCTTAATGCCTTATTTTTATGAGTTTTGCGTTGTGTCTATTATTTGTAAGAAAGCATTTCTTCCTTTCAATAACAGTCCTTTATCATATTTACACTCATGGGAGTCACCATTATGTAGTTTATATTGATAGGATTGAAGCTGAACTTTTCATAGTGTTTGCCCAGAAATAAATAAATATATATCCACACATGCATACATATACATGTACACACACACACACACACAAATACATTTTATGCACATAAAACAAATGTTTTATGTACATAAAAAAAAAATCATAGAGCATTGTAGGCTATCAAAATAACATGGTCAATAATCTGTGGTAGCAATAACTTTTACAAGCTCATCATTAGTCATTATTCCATATCCATATTTTATATTTGAATATTAATATCAATATACTACACAATTGCTTATTTTTGGAGGTATCAGGAAAGTATTTAAAATATATCTGTGAAATTTTCAAAGGGGCTATTTTAGATTTTGAAAAAGAAGGATACTTGGCACAAATATCGAACACATGTCCCAGAAGTATTCATCAAGTATCTGACATGGATATGATATAGACACAGCATGTGATTTGAAGTCCTAGACCTCCGTTCCCTCTCTCAACCTCTCTCTCTTTTCCTCTCTACCCTCTGTCTCAGAGATATAGAGGTCAAGGAAGAGAGTTGAGCTAGAATCTTGTCGAAAAAAGAGTAAAGCTTCAATCATGTTAATTTAAACTCCAAAATGTGCCATCTCAACTGAAAATCTACACCATTTTCCAGATCCTACTACTTTGAAGTACTCGCACTTACACCTTGACCTGGGTATTGGTATGATAGTTGTATATGGATCCATGATAGTAAGTTCTTATAGAGTAAAAGGATCTTACACTCAAACATGCTTTCATGCTTGACGCTCATACCTGAAACCATGTAAAAGAGGCCCTCAACTCTCAGTTTATGATTAAGTTTTGTAACTTGAAAAACAATACAAATTTGGACTCAAAAATCAAGTTACTCATGATACCTAGAGCCACTGCTATTTCTAATCGTGTCAATTGACATGCATTTTTAAGAAAACTCCTTTGGTAGGATGGTCAAAGCATCCAATTTGGACTTTGACTTGAGCACTTCAATGTGCAGTAAAAGATCTTTCAGTTCTCTGTTTTCTTTTGCGTTCTTCACTATCTTCTGGTGGAGTGTTCCTACATTCTTGTGAACAGCCTGTGCTATACTCAGAATCTGCACAACTGCTGATGCTACAAACAATCCTTTAGCTGGTAGCCTTATTTGTCATTCTCTTCTACTTTTGATGAGCTATGACATGCTGGTTAGAATCATCCAACTTGAGTATCTTTTGCCTCGGGCACATGCTCTATGGTTCCTCATAACACTTTCATGTTGCATAAGGTTCATGTCTTTTGGGTGTAGAGACTGTCACCTGCCTGTCACTGCATCCCTTCATCAGTGTGTGTAGAGACTGTTTGTGGAACCTCCAAAGATCACAAACATCAGTAAGCAAGGATGTTGGAAAGCTTGCAGAAAAGCTGCATTGATGGGTGGAAGGTGGTGGTGGACCTTTCTTGGGGTGGAGGGGGATTAATGCGTGCATCTTGAAAAATGTCACCCATGTTCCAAGCAGATACTGAAACATTAGATGCGAGCCTTTGGTTGCAAAACTTCTTCTAACTTCAAATCTGACATTTTTATGTACAATCTGCAGACTGAGTTTCTCTTCTGTCTTTGTTATTTCATTTTACAGTGAAGTATTTCTTTAAATGAAAAAAAAAAATCATGTTTTCCATCTTGGTCTTTTACAATGTACTGAAAGAGGCCTTCCAATTCAGGCAAAGTGGTATTTGAAAGCAGCAGAAGGGGGAAACATGCGTGCCATGTATAATACTTCCTTGTGCTACTCTCTCGGTGAAGGAAAGCCACGAAATATTCAACATGCCAGGATGTGGCTGAAACGTGCTGCAGACTGTGGTCACAAAAAGGCTCAGTTTGAGCATGGCCTCGAGCTGTTCAATGTATGGGGCTAATCACATTATTGCCTTACATGTTATTTGATGTTTAAGTCTGCTTTAGTTTTGGTATTTGTCCAGAAATTTATGAACATGAACTTGCATTTTGTCTGACTATGCATTCTGTGCTGGATGTCCTTCTTTTGTTGAAACTGAACTGTCAGGTCCTACAAAACCTCTATTGCTATTTACATATTCTTCATTTTCAGTTTTCAAATTTATGGTTCTTTATCCCATCTGTTTTCCTTGCTGACTAGATTTTATTGGTAAATTACTATTATTAGTCTTTCTCATCATCAAAATTGCTTCTTCTGTCTTAGGCTTTTATAGGTTATGAAATGCTAGAACATGTTTTAAAATTGTTACACTCGACTATATTGGAGTAATCAAAAACATCGATTATCTTGTACTGAAACTTTTTCTGTCCATTATCTAATGGATTTATTGCTGTTATTAGTCAGGGAATATGATTAAGGCTCTTGTGTACTTTGAGCTGGCCACACGAGCTGGAGAAACTGCTGCTTCAAATATGAGGGACCTAGTACTTCAAAGTCTATCCCAAACTTCACGTGATCGTGCCATGATATCTGTTGACAAATGGCGGCCTTTACAGCTTCATCACTAATAGTATTTCTGTAAGGTCTGCCTCTTATATTATTTAAAACTTTAAGGCAGAACTGTAGGCTTATTCTCACTTAACACCCTTTTAACAATTTCAGATGTTACCTTTGATGTAAATGACGGAAAGAAGGGTAAAATGTTTGTACATGGTATGAGGGTTGATTGGCTTGAGGCATGCCCTATCCATGGATGAACCTCTAATGGGCGGAGGGTGAGGCAGGTAGTTGTTATTGGGGGCTTCCTAATTACACAAATTTAAAAAATATTAAGATGCTGAAATATCTTTTTTTTTTTTTCCTGCCCGCATTTCAATATTTTTTCTGCAATCCCTTCTTTCCTGATCAGAGCACCTCTTTCTCATTCGGCCGCTACACATCTCTCCTTCAGGCCATGAGGGCAGTTTATCCCATGGACAGGGCATGCGGGCATCTAAAAACAGGAAAATGAATTCATAGTCAGTCCTGTTGAGGTTATTTTCACATATTTCACATGGAGTTCAGTTTTGCATATTTAGTTTAGGCCACTTTCTCAGTTAGCTATTTACTATATAGTAATTGATTTTTGATGTAGTGCGACGCGCTCCTTGATGCGGCAATAAGCTATCTTTCAGCAATAAGCTGCAAGGCAAGGAAGTATCATAACATAATGTTGTCAGGTTGTTGAAGATCTTTCCACTATTATCTAACTTTCCCATGGATGGATGTAGCTTATAGCTATATATAAATATTGCATACATTATTGGATGATATGCGCCAGCTGAGCAGGAAGCTTGTACATCAAATAGAAGTAAACCCAATGGGATGGGAACCAAAAAACGGGAGGGTACCGCATTGGGCAGAAGACGATCCAAAAAGCGAAGGCTCACCCTTCAAAGTGCCGGGTGAGATAGGCGACAGGTAGCTTGCTTCCAAGCCGGCCCGGCCGCGAGGAATCAAGAGATCTTTGCCGGTGCTGACTTGGATCTCGGGTGACGGAATAAGGCGGCCAGAAGCGACCCGACCCATCCGTCCGTCGATGATGTTAAACATGGAATGTTAAGGTGAAAAAAATAGTATAAAATTATTGTGAGCAATATAAAGCATGCAAATGCATCCGGATGATTTCATCTTTATAACTGTTATTTTTATTGGTGATTGTGTTTATGGCTGAGAATCACAGCTGTTGGTGGTTGTAAATTAAGAAATCGAGATTGCACAAAATCTAGATGGATGTATTTGGACCTGACTTCAAGCTGAACATAAGTAGAAGAAACATCTGACCGCAGGTGTCTGTCACATGTATTGCTTTAAGGCGAGTTTGGTTGCCGAACTCGGTTCCACCAAAGGGGCAGCCAGCTCCAGGCCTCGTATCGAAGTGAGTTTCTGTAATGACCTGATTTAAGAAGAAATTGACTGAAGTTGCTGCGGCTCAAGGCGAGCTGAAACCAAATTAGCAGCAAAGTGGAATACTGCTCGGTTTACCAAGCCAAACGGGTCGTCGGCTTGGTCTTATGATATGGCATTTTATTGGGGCCAGAAACGGGAGCCTATGGCAGGAAGGGAAATTAAATAAAAATGTTACTCTCAAAAGGGTTGCCCAAATTGTAAAATTTTTGGATGCTGTAAAGCTGGGTTATTTATGAAAATGTATAAGTGTACGTGGGAATCTAGATAGAATCTTCAACTGTATGTAGCTATGAAATGTATTAGCTATTTCTGCGGGGTAAATCAAGAAATAATGCGTTTCTCAGCATTCCTAAAGTCTTAAGATTGGTCTATTATCGTCTCCAAGGTAGTAGATGTCCAACCGAAATCTTTTGCACATATCTGTAATAACTGGCCCAAATTGGACAAGTCCACTTGAGTTAAGGGTCCAACAAAAAAAAAAAAAATGAAAATGAATTAAGACTCCTGACAGGAGTTTTTTTCTTCCCTTAGCGGACTAGGATTTGGACTCTTAGGGCTTTCCAAATCCTAGGAGATCTTTTATAAAACCCTTCCCCATCCCCTCTTCAAGGTCATAGAGCATCATCGGCTCTCTCTCTCTCTCTCTCTCTTTCTTTTTTCTCTATTTTTTCGTTGAAGCTATGGATGCTTTTTTTTGTGCTCGCCAAAATACTTCGCCGAAGAAGCCATTGGAGCCCAAGGTAAGCTTGAATCATCCTCCTCTCTTCCTTCCCCTTCTTTCTATCTTTGTGCATGATCGTTAGCCACCGGATTCGACGGATAAAGCCTCACGGATGAAGTTCCTATTTTCTCCTATTTTAACTAAGCCTTATTGCTCATTTTTTCGGCCCGCGATGCCACTCCCCTAGCTTGTGATCCCCACTTGCCAGCCATCCATCCTAGAAGTCTTGGCCGCCGACGATCGGCCCATAACTGAAAAATCAAAGAAAAAGAGATGCCCCCCTATTTTCTGGATTCTTTATTTTTTTTTATGACTGTCACTTGTCGTCGGTCGCCCATTGGTGCCGTTGCCGTCAACCACCCACAGTCGGACCTCCGGCTATGCTGCCACATCTTGTCGGAGCACTAGCCACCCCCTTCCCTCCCCTATTTAGTCGAGAGAGAAAAAAGAAGAAAAGAAAAGAAAGAAAGAAGAAGAAAAGAAAAGAAAAAAGAAAGAAAAAAAAAGAGAGAAAAAAAATTTCTCTCTCCTCTCTCTCTTCTTCTCTCTCTAGGATCTTTCTCTTTCTATTTAATTCATGAACCTAGATTAAACATAAGATGAAATCATGATGACTGAAGATTGCTCTGAAATCTATGCAGTAGGTCGGATCCTAATTTGACTTTTGCTAGAAATTCATAGTTTTTTGATCATGAACGATCCCACATTGAGTTATCCTGATATGATCCCTGATGAATCTATCATGATTGCATTCTCTCTTCACTTTCTTTCTCTATATTCTCTCTCTTGATCAACTTTCTCTCTCTATGAAGATCTATGAATCTTGTACCAAGTCATGCATTTATCTTCTAGGGATCCATGTTCACTCCAAATGAGATGATTTGAAGCTACTTTGAAATCCATGCTGCATGTCAACCCCACTTTGGCCATTTCTAGTATCTTAAGAACCCATCATTGGTGAATCATGTTGATTGATCTTAGCTTTGATTCGATTATTCTTCATGATTTTCTGATCAAGTTGCTTAGATCTGGCCCTCGACTAGGAGATCTTGAATTCTTCGGTGTGCGGATGGTCTGTCATATTCGATCAATAGTTTTCTTTTCTTATGATTTAAATCTTATTAAATTCATCGGATAGAAAATTGATCACGTTTTTGATATTTTAAATAGGATCACCTATGAAGTCTAAGGATCTGGGGTGAATAAGGTAAGTGGAATCTTACATTCCTTACTTATTTTTAAATTATCATATCTTTTTATGTAATAAACTATTATTATAAATTCATATTTTTCATAAAATAAGGATCAACTATTGAAGTATGAAAATCATGTTTTGTTATGATCATTGCTTTTATGAATATATTTTATGAAAATGACTTATTTTATATTGCATGAATATTAATGTTTTTCTATTTAAGTATATGTATATTTTAAGAAAAAGATATAAGAATTTCAAAGACTCTCAGATAGCTATGAATAATTTTTTATGAAAAAGTTGATACCCGAAGCTAGCATCCATAAGAAACATGACCCTGCCAACGGATTTCAAGTTGGCACAAGAAACAAGAATCCTATTGATTAAGAAATATGGCCTTGTCATGGGTATAATAGTGATCTTAGCATGAATATCTATGAGCAAGATTTTGAAATATGACATGAACACACAACAAAAATGATTTATGAATCATATTTATGAAACTTCATGATTTATGTATGCATGATTATTTTTACGACTTGCTTTATTATATGATCTATAAAATACTTTATTTTTATATTATTTTTTATTTTTTAAATGTTGCATTGTCATGGAAAAACTTATACTTGGTCTAGTAAGAAAATATAGATTTTACTTACTGAGCTAGTGTAGCTCATACCATTTTTATTTGTTATTTTTTTATAAAGAGTTAAGGTTAGGATTGACGAAGGATTCAGGCTTGGGGATCTATGTACCAGGCTTGAAAATTTTGTAACTGAACTTAGTTTGGTCATGAACTTGTAATTGTTTTAGAGACATGGGTTTGATTTTAATTAAGAATTTAGATGCTCTGAACCAATTTTGGTTTGATTATTTGATGACTAATAGAATTTGAATCTTTATTTATATCTTAATTATGATAGATTTTTGCTAATCATGATTGATAGACTTCATGTTATCGTGGGTTGTATCCCTTGCTAGCATGGCCGTATTATGTCCTGGATTAGGGCATGATATTTTATGGTATCAGAGCAATAGGTTTGATAATAGGCAGAACTTAAACTATAGCACTAGGTTTGATTATGATAGAACTTAAACTTAGGATTGTGATTCAAAGAGTTGGGCAGACAAAGGATTCAAAAATTGGATTTTGGATTGTGATGGAATTTATGCATAACTGATGAGTTATATCTTGAATATCAATATTTACGATGCCCTAAGTTTAAAAAATGTTGACCTTGAATATGAGATGTTATACTGATAGATTATGTTATGATATGAATACCTATTCCATTATTATGATTTTGAAAAATCTAAATTAGATATGGATAAAGGTCTTGATGACTTTTGACGTTGATTATCTGATCATTATAATTTTGAAAAAGAAGCTATTTAGGATATGGCTTAAGAAAGAATTGTATTGTATAGAGAGAAATAATTTTCAAGCGTTGAATCTACAAAAGGATCATGTATGAAATTAACATATAAATGAAAAATATATTTGGTTCCATTGGTAGATTGAATTTTATTACAGGAGCATGACATATATGTTTTGAAAAAAAAATTTAATAATTCATATCACTATCTATGGATTGGATTACTTTATCTTCCTTTTGTTGTCGGAGATAATGAAGTGTATTAATTATTTCAAGTCAAAGTTGAGATTTCTGAGCTAATTTAAGGTATCTTGCTATTGTTGAATTTTTTGAAGACTTAAATGAGTTTTAAAATGTAAAGGATAAGGTTTCATGTTGATTTATTGATGGATGGTAAGAGCCGCAATGAAGGAAGTTTTAAGAGAAATAACTGAATTGATTTTATTTATAGGATGTTGACTTGAGATCTTCTAATTTGTTGGAATTGAAATTGATCTTTTTACAAAGAATTGTTAGTTGTAGCTATCTAATTGATCGTCAGATGAATCTATGGATAACTCACACCAATTGGTCTTAGACTTATGAGGTTTTAGATGAGTCCTGAAGCTTATACAAGATCTTCAAATATGGAAGCGGATCAAGATTTAATCTTGATACGATATGCTCGAGACATAGTAAGGGATAAAAAAATTTAAAAGTTTTGTTTGTAATCTATCAAAAAATTGAAAGGTGGATCTTTTGAGATTCTAATGTCAAACAGTATTTGTCAAAATTCTTCAGATAGTCATAAAAGATCTGGTGGGTTCATATCAGAGTGCGCAACAGAAGAATGATGGTTGAATTATATTACAACTAGTTAAGAATACTAATTCTAATACAATAAGTGATATGAATAGAGACTTGAATTTTAGTAAAAGAGATCACCATTAATAAATGAAAGGACAAGCTTGTCTAGATTGATTCTTGTATCATTAGTAATGATCAGAAGAATTTTGAGCATCTAAAGTTCAAGGTTAGTGGATTGATATTTCTTGGCAAAGCTTAAATGTAGAATATTTTGGATATAGATATTCTTTTCTTAGCTTTGATATTATTATTCCAATTATTTGAATAGACTTAAGGAGTTTCTATGATAAGAGTCCAATTGTTACATCATATAAAAATATAAAGAAGGTTGAAATTTTTGGTGAGTATCTAATGCTCCAGACTCTTCTATTTTTTATTATTATAAATAGGTAGGGTCAATTATAATTTTTATATGAAATTAATAAAGAGCAAACAATTTCATGGATAAAAAATTATGGTACTTTAAGTAAAATTTAAGGGGCCAAAGAAATTCATTACCTTATGAATAGAAAGGTGTCATGAGGTTTAGAAGGCCTGGTAAGTTAAATTCGTGCAATATTAGGCTTTTGAAATCTTGGGCAGGATAGGAGATGTTGCTTACAAACTAGCCTTACCACCAGAATTGTCTAAAATGCATAATGTCTTTCCTGTTTTCCTAGTAAGGAAGTATATTCATGATCCGAATAGTATGATAAAGTATGAGTCATTGCAAGTTCACAAAGACTTAACTTATGATGAGTTTCTCCTTCGAATTGTTGATCGAAAAGAACAAGTCCAAAGGCGGTGCGTAATTCCATATGTGAAGATTCAATGGAGCAATCATGGAGATTGAGAGGCTACCTAGGAACTTGAAGATATGAAGATAAAGTATCCTTATTTAAAAATGAAGGTACGCCAAGTTTCGAGGATGAAACTTTTTATTAGGAGGGAACAATGTAATAACCGGCCCAAATTGGACTAGCCCACTTGAGATAAGCCAGTTAGGTCCATAAAAAAAAAGAAATGAAAATGAATGAAGACTCCCGACGGGAGTCTTCTTCTTTCCATAGCCGACTAGGATTTAGACTCCTAGGACTTTTCAAACCCTAGAAGAACTTTTATAAAACCCTTCCCCCTCTCCTCTTCAAGGTCATCGAGCATCACCGGCTCTCTCTCTCTCTCTCTCTCTCTCTCTCTCTCTTCTCTTTCTTCTCTTTCTATTTTTTTGTTGAAGCCGTGGATGCCTTTCCTTGTGCTCGTCAAAATACTTCTCTAGAGAAGCCACTAGAGCCCAAGATAAGCTTGAATCATCCTCCTCTCTTCCTTCCCCTTCTTTCCATGTCTTTGTGCATGACCGTCGGCCACCGAATTCGCTGGATAAAGCCTCACGGATGAAGCCCCTATTTTTTCCTATTTTAATCGAGCCTTATTGCTCATTTTTTTGGCCTGCGGTGCCACGCCCTGGCTTGCGACCCCCACCTGCCAGCTACCCATCATGGAAGTCTTGGCTGTCGATGATCGAAAAATCAAAGAAAAAGGGGCGGTCCCCTATTTTCTGGATTCTTTTTTTTTTTTTGATGACCGCCACTTGCCACCGGCTGCCCATTTGCACTGCCACCATCAACCACTCACTGTCGGACCTCTGACTGTACTGTCACACCCTGCTAGAGCACTAGCCACCCCCTTTCCCTCTCCTATTCAGTCGAGAGAGAAAAGAAGAAAAGAAAAGAAAGAAAGAAGAAGCAAAGAAAAGAAAAAAGGAAAAAAAAAGAAAAAGAGAGAGAAAAGAATTTTCTCTCTCCTCTCTTTCTCCTTCTCTCTCTAGGATCTTTCTCTCTCTCTATCTAATTCATGAACCTAGATTGAACATAAGATGAAATCATGATGATTGAGGATTGCTTTGAAATCCGTGTAGTAGGTTGGATCCTAGTCTAATTTTTTTTAGAAATTCATAGCTTTTTGATCATGAACGATCCCACATTGAGTTATCCTGATATGATCCCTGATGAACCTAATCATGATTACATTCTCTCTTCATTTTTTCTCTCTATATTCTCTCTCTTGATCGACTTTCTCTTTCTAAAAGGATCTATGAATCTTATACCGAGTCATGCCTTTATCTTCTAGGGATCCATGTTGACTCCAAATGAGATGATCTAAAGCCATTTTGAAATCCATGCCATATGTCAACCCCACTTCGACCATGTCCGGTATCTTAAGAATCTATCATTAATGAATCCTGTTGATTGATTTTGTCTTTGATTCGATTGTTCTTCATGATTTTCTAATCAAGTTGCTTAGATCTGGCCCTCGACTAGAAGACCCTGAATTCTTTGGTATGCGGATGGTCTGTCACATCTGATCAAAATTCTTCTTTTCTTATGATTTAAATCTTATTAAATTCATTGGATTGAAAATTGATCATATTTTTGATATTTTAAATAGGATCACCTATTAAGTCTAAGGATCTAGGGCATATAAGATAAGTGAAATCTTATGTTCCTTACTTATTTTCAAATTATCATATTTTTTTATGTAAATAAACTATTGTTATAAATTCATGCTTTTCATAAAATAAGGATCAGCATATGAAGTGTGACAATCATATTTTATTATTTACGAACATGTTTTATGAAAATGACATGTTTTATAATGCATGAATATTAATGTTTTCCTATCTAAGTATATGCATATTTTAAGAAAAAGATATAAAAATTTCAAAGGCTCTCAAATAGCTATGAATAAATCTCTATGAGAAAGTCAATATCCAGAGCTAGCATTCAGAAGAAACATGGCTCCACCAACGGGTTCTAAGTTGGCATAAGAAATAAGAATCCTATCGATTAAGAAACATGGCCCTATCACGAGTACAATAGGGATCTTAGCACGAATATCTATGAGCAAGATTTTGAAATATGATATGAACATACGATAAGAATGATTTATGAATCATATTTATGAAACTTCATGATTTATGCATACATGATTATTTTTACGACTTATTTTATTATATGATCTATGAAATATTTTATTTTTATATTATCTATTATTTTCTAAATATTGCATTGTCATGGAAAAACTTATACTTAGTCCTGTAAACAAATGTAGGTTTTACTTACTAAGCTAGTGTAGCTCATGCTCTTTTTATTTTTTATTTTTTTATAGAGAATTAAGGTTAGGACCGATGAAGGATCCAAGCTTGGGGATCTATGTAGTAGGCTTAAAAATTTTGTAACTGAACTTAGTTTGATCATGAACTTGTAATTATTTTTGAGACATGGGTTTACTTCTAATTAAGGATTTAGATGCTCTGAATCAATTTTGGTTTGATTATTTGATGACTAATGAAATTTAAATCTTTATTTATATCTTAATTATGATGGATTTTTGCTGATCATGATTGATAGACTTTGTATTATCGTGGGCTGTATCCCTCAGTAGTATGACCGTGTTATGTCCTAGATTTAGGGCATGACAATATCCAAATATAATCTAGGTTGCCAACAATAATAAATTAGTTGATAATGATGCATTGGTTGAGATTCATTTGTACGTTGCACTTGGCTGCATTTGGTTGGCTACTTGTTACTCATTTAAAGGGCTACAGATTGCGATTTACTCAAACTAACCATTCAAGAAATGTTACCACAACAAGAGTGAGTTAACCATATCGAAAATCTGTGGTTGGTATACAAGAAACTATTCAAAACAAGGTAGTTGGTGCTTGAAATAATTGTCTTTTGCATAAGAAGAAGAGGTTTCAAAGGTGATGTTTCATGAAGAGTACAAAGGCTCCTAAATCCAACTTTCTTCTCTGAAGTATAAGTTCGACCTTGCTCTAGAGGTCATCTTGGCATTTTAATCATTGTATCATGTTGTTCTCAATCATTTTTGTTAACTAAAGACACCGAAACAAAAATCCAGATGGGCTTGCTGCCAGACAAGGTGGAGGTGAGTATGGTTTTTACTCTGTCTTTTATCTTTCAAGTGAGGGCTGATCGTCTGATGAGCATAGAGGCTGATGTTGAGGATAAAGGGAAATTCCTAGAGATCCTGGACAGCTTGGAGGCTAAGAGGAGAATGGCCTCTACCTAATGAACTAGAGGACTACCCTTGACAATCAATATCCCAATATTGCCATGAATGTATTTTAGAGACCTACAAGGAAGATGCGCAAGGATATTAAGCCCATGTACATCAATGTCTATATGGCTGATAAGAAAGGTGCTCATGGATAACAAGGTAGCTATCAATGTTATGCCGGCTTTGGTCATGAAAAAGCTCAGCAAGAGTGAAGAGATTTTGTTAGAAGTAAATGTGGCAGTTACCAATATCATGAGCAACCCTTGCAAGCCAAAGGAGGTTTTGCCAGTCCACCTCCTTCAGGTAGGGTATAGAGTCTTGATGATTGCTTTCTTCATGATTGAAGTGATCTCCATTTATAATGCATTATTAGGTGGGGACTGGATCCATGCAACCTCAATTAACTATTCATTTTATGGAATCTAGACACAACAAATGGCAGGGATGAGGTGGAGGTTGTTATCATGAACAACAAACTCTTTTTGATTGGTGCTAACATAGCTGATGCATGGTTGTATGATCCTGATTTTAGCCCCATGAAATTTATAGGACATGATAAGTCACATGGCCTCTAATAGAGTGAAGGCCAACTCTTTGGGGTTGTGTATTGGAGATGCCATGGCTTATGGATGCAGAATGGCCATCTATTGAAAACAAGACCAATGGATGAAATATCAGAGGGGGTCAAGGTCATAAGAAACCCTTGTAAAGATAGCGGCATATGCGAAGTCAAAATGAAACTGGACATCGGCTTGCATGGTCGAATACAAAGAATTCTCTAATGAAATCTATATGGCGGAACTTGGCCATCCTCCGCCAAAGCTAGAAGATAATAAGGTCAAGGTGCAAGATCCTCTAGTAGAAGTCAATCTAGGTACCAACTCTCAATAGCAACCAACATTTGTCAATGGGCTATTGAACCTGGACGATAAGGAGAAAAATTGGTAGACTTGTTCAAAAGCACCAGGATTGTTCTGCATAGAACAACATGGAGATTCCAAGCCTAGACTGAATCCTAGTTGAACACAAATTACTAATCAAAAGAGGGTTCAAGCCTTATAAACAACCTAGAATGATGATGTCGGTCAAAGTAACTTTGAAAATCAAGAAAGAAGTTAAGAGACTTCTCTTGATCGGGTTTACAAGAATGGCCAGATGCATTGAATGGTTGGTGAATATTGTGCCAGTCATCAAGAAAAATAGATATAAAGCTTGGGTGTGCATCAACTTCCAAGATTTAAATAATACAACTCCAAAGGACAAATATGATGTGCCAATTGTAGATATATTAGTTGACGTAGCACATCAATATAAAGTCTTATCATTTATGGATGGCCACATAGGGTACAATTAGATTTTCATTATATAGGGGGATATGCACAACATTGTTTTCTAGTGCCTAGAATCAATCGAGATCTTTGAATATATAGTAATGCCTTTTAACCTAAAAATTATAGGAGCCATTTGTCATAGGGCAATGAATGCAATTTTCCATAATATGCTTGGTCGATTCATGGAGATTTATATAGATAATGTAGCAGTAAAATTACAAAGTATGCCTGAGCATCTGACATGTTTTCAGAAGTCATTTTAGAGAATGAGCTTAGCAGTTAAAAGATAAATATACCAAAATGCACCTTCAGAGTTATTGCCAGCAATTTCTTGGGTTTTTGGTGCATTAGAGAGAAAATAAAATAGACAAGGGCAAGACAAGGTGATTATCCAATCTCAACCACCACGCAACAAAAAGCAACTGCAAAGACTATTCAGACAAATCCAACTTTGAGGAAAGACGGTCCATTTTACTCTAGTTGAATCTTTGGGCTAAATACGAATTTGGGTAGACTAAGAAACATCAATGTGCATTCAACGAGATAAAAAATTATCTCGCCAATCCTCTTGTCTTAGTTCCACCTAGAACAAGAATTCCATTGAAGTAATACATCTTTGCGGCTGAAAATTCTGTTGGGAGCCTCTTGGATCTGGACAATAGAGCTAGATACAAACAAACGAGCAGAACATTGATGCAATATTGGTGGTGCAAACGCTGTCCTGTTGGGAAACAAACACACGATGACATCGGTGGAAGCTTATTCAGGTGAAGCAGGACTCTTGGACCCACACCAATTACAACCTACTGTAAGAGGCCTAGGTAACATTTGGTAGCCAGCAATCTATCTAGATTGTTGATAATTTAAAAGAGCCCCATCAGATTATCATGTTTGGTATAATTTTTAAGTTGGTAATACAGATTGCCAGGTAACCCAGATTATCTCTGATGAGGCAATCTGGATTACTAATGAGAGGGGTGGCTATTCAGATTATCAAGTATTTGGTAATCTGACAATGATATATTTGGACGAAAATATTCTTTTAAAAAAAAAATATAACATATTATAATAATATTATAATATAATAATATTATATTATATTATATATATTTTAAATATAAATATATTAGAATATAATATATAATATATATTTATATTATAAATATACTATATATAATATAATATTATGTTATATTATAATATTACTATAACATAAAATTACATTATATAATATTATTATATTAATAATATTATAACATAAAAATAAATGATAATATAATAATTACCTAATATATTATATTATAATCATATTAAAAATATATTATGAATAATATATATCAAATATATTATATACTATAATAATTTAAAAAATATATATAATAATATATATTATATATTATTAATTAAAAAATTATATTTATATAATATATAATTATATTATAAATATATATAATATTATATTATATATAATTACATTAATAATTATAATTTATATTATTATATATATATAATAATATATAATATATATGATAATTTATTATATTTAATATTATATTATATTATATTATAATAATTATAGTATATATTATAATATATTTAGAAATAATTATATATAATATTATATTTAATAAAATAAAATATAATATAATTATATTATTATATTATTATAATTATTTGATATTATATGATAATATTATATTTATATTTATATATATATATTATTATATTATAATTTTATAATATAAAATTAAAATATGATATATAATTATATTTAATATATTATATATAATATATATAATAATGAATATATATATATATAATATATATATAAATATTATAATAAAAAATAATATATATATATAATATATAAATATAAAATATAATAATAAATTATATATATTATTTAATTATATTTATATAATAATATATATATAATATTATATATATATTTTATAAATAATTATTATATAATAATAATATATAATTATATAATAATATATTATAATAGGGATATATTAAATATTAGAATATATTATTATATAATATTATTATAATATAAAATTATTATAATATAATAATAATATAATTTAATAATATAATAATATATAAAAAATAATAAGAATATACTATAATAATATTATAATAATATAGTATAATATTATATTATATAGTTTAATATTATATTATATTTTATTATATTATAGTATAATAATATATCATAATATATATTATAAATATATATTAGAATATTATATATATTGTGAATGGAGTGTGGCTTTTAAAAAATTTGATTTGAAAATATTTTAAAAATTTGATGTCAATCAAAATTTTTAATAAAAATTTTTAATAATTTTATTATAACATTATCTGTGTATACTAAATATAATAATTAATGTTATTGACAATCTATTTAGATTGTAAGTAACGTAGATTATTAACTGTAATGCACCAAATGCAACCTTAAAGACACGCAACCAATATAGACAACAATACCCCCAATCGCCTACAGTCCGCATGCCGGCCAACAATATCCCCAACCCCTCTCCATGGCAGCTTTTCTCGCCCCATCGAGACCCCCGTCGCCGCTTCCAGATATAGAAAGAAGGCAAGTAATGCCATCTCTGATGTGGGACAAACACTCCTCACGATGTATAATGCTTCCGACCGGTCATTCGCGACGGTAGCAAAAAATTGATTGGCGATAATCACTGCTTCCGAATCTCGACAACACGGCATTCTCTTCATCTTCTGGATTTAGAGGATCATTTAAAACCTATGCAGATGCGCTAAGGCTCGGTGAGGGACTTTGTAGAATAGCTCTTCAGTGGCCACAGAAATCTCTCCGCCGATCGCTGACCGCCATCTCTATTGGGCTGCGTCGTTCCCGGTCGGATACTGCTTTAAATGTGGTGACAAAGATCATAAAGGGATGAGTGTCGGAACTCTATAAAATGCTTCTGCCGCAAACGATTTGGTCACCGAGCCCGATCACGCAAAACCTCCTCTACTCATCCACCTGAACAAACTCTGCCCATCCACAATCCTTCGGACTATGCCAGGGGCAAAGGTGATCCGAACGCTAACCCAATGCATAGTAGGCAAACCCAGCCGTCTAAGAAGCTAAGTGCCTTCGCCAAATCAATGGCAGATCCGAACGCTCATACATCATCAGTAGCTAGTCTTGGCAACCACAAGGCCTACATCGCCATATCCCCGGAAATGGAAGAAACAGAGTTATATCTTGAACGGGGGCCTTTGTTGAAGCATTTGGAAGAACAATTAAGGAAGACATTGTCCAAAAAGTAAACGTGTCGGACGCCTGGACGATTAGAAGATTAAATGAACACAACACCTTTTTTTGTTGCCTGCCCTCCCAGAAAGATCGTTCACCAGCTCATGAGCGGTGGAAGAATCAAAGGCAATGGATTCCAGCTTAAGGTAAGCCGTTGGGACCAATTCAAGGGTGGCATTCCTCGTAAGCTGAAGTACAAGGTGAGTGCTAGTTTATTCAATCCATCCTTAATTTGCTGGAACTCCCAAGCAGTGGCAATGATTATTATATCAAGCTTTGGACTCCTATAGAGAGCAAGCAAACACTGCCTCAAATGGGAAGATGTTTCTTCATTCGACCTCAATTTTTTTCTGTGAGGACATTGAAGATGTCAATGTGAATGTAGGTCCTTTCATCTACAAGGTTAAAATCAGAATCAACTTTCTCTCCGAGCAGGTTCCACCGACAATGCCCTCATCTGAGGAAGATTCAAACAGCTATGGGGATAACTGGGATTACTGGTTTGCATCCGGTGGCGGGTCACACATGCCGAAAAATAGAAAGCGCCTGAATCAGAAAACCCTGATACCAGAAGACAAGCCATTACAACTCATTCGGCAGGAAGCCGAGAATTTAGCCTGCATCCTAGTCAAGTCCCATCCAAATGCCAAGCCATAGTTCCTGTTGACAAGATAGGCCATCCAACCATGCAGAAGTTTGAATTCTCAAACAGACCGAAGGATTATTTGTGGAAGGCCGGACCCTTGGATTACTCTGGCCATCAATTTACAGCTTGTGATCTCCAGCTGGATAGCTATGAAGACCTATCTAACAACAACCATTCACTCTCTCCTCCCTAGCCCAATGGCTATCAATTGTATCCTCCAAAACCTATTCCAACGGCATCTTAAAGGGGCTAGATTTTCAAACTTCCAAACCATTAGGTGAACTAACCCAATCATCTATGACTGAAACCACGATCCCTATCGAACATGTCTTCACCAGGATTCTTGAGACTCTCCGTCTCCCCCTCATATAGAACGAGAATACATTCCAGCCGCAACATCCACACCAGGTCAACGGTGTCTAGCCTGAGTACAAAAACAAGAAACAAGTCGTAAAGGCCCCATTCCACAAACGTAGTGCCAGACTTCGGATCGAGAAAATCAAATCGCTTGGTCTGATAGAAGAATCACTCTCGATGACAGATATCCTATTTACAGACTCATTGACCCCGACCCAGATCAATGAAATGGGGAAACATTAATGTGGTTTACTCTTTGATGTTGAAAGCCAGACCAGTCTGATAGAGAAGCTGAAGAAGACACTAGAAAAACTCAGCGATGTGGAAAATTCGTGAAGCAGGTTGCTGTTGTCGTGAAGGGATGATCTCCAAGCTTCAGATAACGAATTGACGGAAGTCTATGCGATGTTTAAGCCAGTCCTTTTTGAAGCATAAATCTTGTACACCCATTATGATCTTCCTAAGACTTGGGCTCCCTAAATCTCCCGTCAGCGTAATAAAAAACCATTTGGCTATGTTATTCAGAGTATTGCAAGTCCTGTCTTTTTACTCTTCTCCGTGTCCTCGACCCGATGGAAAGTTCTCTCACCCTAACTTATGATCCTTAGTTGGAATACAAGAGGAACCGATGAAACCGGTAAGAAAAGATCCATAAGGGAAACAATCAAGAGATCTAAATGCTCTGTGATTTGTCTTCAAGAAACCAAACAAAATGCTATGAATCAGAAACTACAAAACTTGATTTGCAGTCCCAACTTCAAAGGGTGGATCTCAAAAGATGCTGCAGGGTCATTGGGTGGGATGCTGTCCTGCTGGAATATCAATGAATATGATGGAAGCCTGATTGCAAAGGGTAACTACTCCCTAACCACCAAGCTCTACTACAAAGCCTCTGGATTCTCATGGATGCTCTCTAATGTATATATGGACCTCACAACTAGCAGGATCGTCGGGTTCTATTTCATGAACTCAGCTGAATGAGAGAATCTAATAGTCACCCTTGGGTTCTAATTGGTGACTTCAATGTGACAAGATTCTCATCTGACCGTAAGAGTGCTACTACCACTCAAATATCCTCTAAAATCTTCAATAGTTTCATCAATTCACAAATTAAGATTGCACTACAAGAAATTGGACTATTAGTAATGGCGAAATACCATCGCTAATACCATTGATAAGTACCATAAATTCACTAATAAAAATATTAATTTATCAATTAATTCATATTAATTTTTAAAAATTATTAATTAATTGATACATATTTTGAGAAATTCATATTTTTATTAATTAAAAAATTAATTAAAAATAATAAAATTAAAAAATTAAATTTTATTATCAATAGAAAGAGCTTATTTTTTTTATCACAACAAAATAAGTTTTGTGCAAAATGGAGCTAAATCGAAGAAGATATGAATTTCTAAAGATATAAAATAAATAAAAATTAAATAAAAAAGAAAAATGGCTCAGCCAGCTCCGCAAGCCAAGTCACCAAGCTAAGCCAAGCCGTAAAAGCCGACTCAGCTGTAGAAGCCATCAGTCGATCCACGATCCAAGCATAGACTGCTAGCTCAGCAACAACCGATGAATCACAGAGCAACACATGGTGGACCTAGACCCTTAAAGGGTTCACAGAAAATCTATCACAGTTCACAGGGCATTTTTGACTTTTCACTTGACGACATGAGGCGCTGATTGGTTGCAGTGTATGGTGCAGTCGATCCATGCGGTCCATGGGAACAATGAAGGCACGATCGGATGGATCTAGTTGATTGCGGTTAAGATCGGACGGCGGTGGTTATTTTCGGATTTGATTCGAATTCCATCAGCGATCTGGCATGATTCGACGGCCAGAAAACCAACTGGTGAAGATTCAATGGTCCAGAAAGCTTCCGACTTGATTTAAATATCCAGAACTCGATCCGACTGCCAGATTCTCTCCTGATTAACTCAATTGGACGGCCAAAATTTAATCCGACCTAATCTAGGCCGATATGCATCCGATTTTGATGATTTTTGGTCCATTGGATTTCTATCAATGGTCAGATTTCATTCAGAGCAGCAGAATTCATCCAGGACTTCTTTTAATCTAATTTTCACTCAAATTTTTTCATAGTTTGACGATCAAAGAGTTCTTTAGTCTCAGATTGCCTAGAAGAAAACTCTCCAGCCCTCCTAGCTCTATAAAAAGGACCCCAGGTAGATCTGATTAGAGAAAAACTTTGGTACAGAGTGAAGATAGGCTTTGGATTAATGGCTGCTTCGAAGCAATGGATGTAGAGAAGAAGAGCTGAGCTTCTACACCATCTTTCTGCCAATGCCGATTATAGATCAGACTATTTTATTTTATTTTATTTTCAAATTTCATATATTTAAATTCTAAAATTTTAATTAATAAAAATTTTATTTTTATATTTTAATTTTCTACTCTTTATTTTTATTGCAATTTAAATTCTATACTTTAATTATTGCTTTTTATTTTACTGCAAGTAGATGCTAAGATCTAACTAGTAGATCTTAGTACCAAGTTTAAATTTTTGCATTTTTTAATTTTTGCTTTTTCTATTTCTCGACTTCACTTTTTAGTTTCAAAACTCAAATTTTCTTTTTTTTTTTTAAAAAAATCAAAGATTTCAAATCTAAAAGTACACTCTTTCCCTATAGATTCGACCTGACTCACTACTATCTACATATTTTTAATTATTTTAAGAAAATTCGGAATTAAACTGATAAACATGGTGTCTTAACGACAACATCGCATTTCTATCAAATTTTTGGCACTATTATTGAAAAAAAATTAGATGCTATTTTTTCTTTGAATTTTTTTGATTTTTTTAATAAATTAATTATAAATATTTTTTAAATATTGCTTACTAACTTATTTCTTTATTTATTTTATAGAAAAAAATAGAAGAAAAAAAAAGAAAAAGGAAGAAAGCATCTAATCTTGGTGAGATCAATCCTAACTCTAGTCCTCTTTTCTTTTTATTTATTTATTTATTTATTTAATTTTTAAATTAATTTAAAAATATCCATTTAAATCTAATTAAAAATCTCATGATAAGATTAGAAATCCTAACTGCTTAGAGCATGATCATATTAGTTTTATTTTTATTTTTATTTTTTTTGATGATTGCTGGAGGCAAGGTAAGTCTTTCAGAATTCAATTAGCTACATGCATCTAGCTTAAATTGCATAGAACCCTTTGATTGAAATTTTTTTTTTGTATATTATATTAAATCAAATTAAGGGCAACACCCAATTAAACAAGATAAGATGGAGATTAGATCACCCTTCCTTAGTCCACAAACAACCAACCAGCATTCTGCATTGACCTAAGCCTTTAATTTTAAAAATCAATTAGACATCAGCCCTAGGAACTCGAGCTCAATAGGATAAGAAATCCTAAGAGTTGAACCAGGTTAGGGTAAGTCAATTTGACTGGTGCCTAGAAAAGTAGTTAAGGGATGATTAGGTCCGAAGGAATGTAGTTTCTAATTGGTTTCATTTGCTTACCTGGCCAAGCATAATTGGCGTCTAAGGTAAGCAACGGGAGGACTTTCATCGACCTTACACTTACCTGATCAGTTGATTGGCTGATCCTATACTTGGAGGGCTTGAAGGTGACCTTAGCAGTTAGGAGTTGTCTAGATCTTGAATAATCCTTAGTTAGGATTGATTGACCAACTTGATTGCTAACCAACATCAAACCTAATTAAACTTAATTCTTCTCTCTCTTCTTAGTTCTAGGACTCCTTAGGACCTCTTCTTTCTTTCTTCTCCTTTCTCCTCTAAAAATAAAATAAAATAAAAATTAAATTAAACTAATTAAAAAAATATTAAAAATAATAATTAATTAAATTAAATTAAATTAAAATTAATAAATAAAATAATTAAAAAAATTAATTTTTAATATAATAAAATAATAAAAAATATATATAAAAAATTTTTAAAAAAAATCTAAAAAAATTTTGAACAATACATTAGGATTGCACCAGGGCATGCATGATAGAAAATTACTTTACCTGATCTAGTTGAACTCAACCATAAAATTAAAAGGCTGAATTGTATTAAATCCGATAACCAAATGACTGAAAATTTTAGAGAACCATCTAAGCAGATGAAGAAATATTTTATCCCTTCTACCGATAGCCCATCGATTTATATCCAGTTATCTGATATCCATGTTACCCACTATGAGATCAAGTCGACTACAATCCAAATGCTCCCATCTTTCTATGGGAACACCAATGAAGATCCTTATAAATATCTGGATGAATTTTTAGAAATTTGCTCTACGGTGAGAATTTAAAATTTAACTGAGGATGCCCTTAGACTAATTTATTTCTCTTATCATTAAAAGATAAAGTCAAGTACTGGCTTGGCATAATAGGGAGACCAATTAAAACTTGGGCTGACTTGCAAAGTCAATTTTCTAAAAAAATTTATCCCATAGGTCGAACCAACATTATGAGGCGAGCTATCACTAGATTTGCTCAGCTTCCAGACAAACAGATTCACGAGTCATGGGAGAGACTTAAAAAACTTCTTAGAAAATGCCGACATCATGGTCTATCTAAGTGGCAAATAATTTAAGCTTTCTATGAGAGTTTAGGAGACCAATACAGACAGATGGTAGATGCATCCTATGGAGGTGCATTTATGAACAAGAGTGAGGACAAAGCCTATACCTTATTTGAAATTCTGAGTGAAAACTCAATTAACCATGCTTCATTATCTTTCTAGCAAATCTGGGCAGGGATCCATGAATTTAAACATCTAGAATTTGTCCTAAGGCTGATTCAAATTTAATAAATAAAATAAACTTTGTTGCTAAAAAATTAGATTAATTTCTAAACTCAGGTCAATAATCTTCTATACAATTCATATTATCTTCTAATTATCAAGAGATTTATTCAATCTATGCTAGCCCAACCCATCATGTGAATGAATGTCCTACGACTGCACAGTTTCCACCTTTTATTCAAGAACAAGTCCAAGCTGCTAAAGGCTACTCCAAGCCAATTAATGATCCATTTTTAAATTCATATAACTCTGACTGGAGAAACCATCCTAATTTTTCTTAAAAATTACAACAAACTTAGGATCAGACCCAAACTTCATTAGTGCAAAATTATCAAAATAGACCTTAATACCAGAACTATACTTATAACAAAGGTCAGCCTAGTAAGCCTTTCTAGCCACCACATCATAATCAGCCCTCATACCCACCTCCTCAATAGACCAATCTAGCTGACGATAGATTTAACCAATTTTAATAATTAATTCTAATTCAACGGCAATATATCGTCAGGCTAGAAGCTCAAATTGGATAACTAGTTGAATCTAACATGAGGAGAGAACTAGGTTAATTGTTGAGCCTACCAATTTCAAACAACCCATCTAATGTCTACCAACTACCTGGACTAAGTTATTAATTTAATGTCTCACTTAAGAATCCCTAATGTGAGAATGCCAAAATAATTTCTGAACATAAAAGCTATAGAATTCTTATGGATCCATACCAAGATCAGGTGAGAGAGGCTAGTACTGATGCTAGCCAAAATAAAACTTTAGAGGAACAGATTAGTACTAAGACTAACCACATAGAAGAATTTGAGCCAGAAACTAGTACTGATGCTAGTTCCAATTTAAATGAGATAGACATAGAAAAAAAGAGAACAGATAATTTATTCAAGACTTATAAACCTAATATCCTATTCCCTTCAACCATAGAAGTCGGTTCTTCTTATAAAAATCAAGAGGCATGTAATAAAGTATCAATGAAGTTGTTTAAGCAAGATCACATTAATTTATATTCAAAATTAAAACCATCTTTAGTCTTCCTTCCAGCATCCATTGAATCAAACTTAACTCCTAATACAAAAACTTAATTCATGAGTATTTTAGAAGAATAAATAGGAGAAATTCTTAATAAACATGGGGTCTAAGAATGGGGTCACAAATTATGTCCCTAAAATTAATAATGATTATATCAATAAAAGAATAAAAAATTATCTTCCTGAGATTGGCAATCCAAAACCATTGAAATTTGTCAATCCAATATTCAATACAAGATAGTAAGCTGCATTGTGTCTAGCTGAAGATGGTAAATTTAGTGCTTGTTGGGAGGCAACCCAATATTTAGTTTTTTTTAATTTAATTTATCTTTTTAGTTGATTTTTTTAGGATAATTTGAATAAGTTGGAGGGAGAGCTTAAATTTTCAAAGGCATATGCTGGACCAAAAATATACTAAGTTAGGTGTATTCTTTCATATTTTTTATTACATCTTTTATTTTTTCTTCTTCATTGAGGACAATATTGATTAAGTTAGAGGGAAGAAAAATAAAAATTTTAAAATTTTAAAATACTCAAAAAGTTAGTATTTAGTATTTAGACACCCGATTATGCTTAAGAATCGAATTAAACTAAGTATTTTTTTAAAAAAAATTGATACACAGATTAAAGAATTTGTGAGATATTGAGAAATCAAGTATTAAAAAAATTCAATAAAGAATTAAGTCTAGAACATAAAAAGTTTTTCTTTTTAGTATTTCTAATTTTTTCTACTAGCATCAAAGAAAAGTCTACTTTTTATGAGCTTGTATAGGGTAACTATATATTTCTTCATATAAAAAATTATTTTAATAAAATAGTTTTCAAGTACTTCTCATTGAGTAATCGGGCCTCTTTGCCTAAGCAAACAATGAATTTTGTATCAAAAGATGAGAAGGACAAAGAAGCTCATTATAAAGCTAGTCTTAATCTGTAGTTTGCTTGATTCGAGCTAGTAAGTCCGAGAGGTATTCTATACCTAGTACCCTAAAATCAATTGGTTTGGGAGTCATTAGCTCAAGACTCGCAACATAGATCAAATAGAAAACTTAATGGATTAAGACACTTAATAGTGGTACAATATTAAACAAAAATATTAATTTTCTACTGAGTAACCGAATCCCATTGCCTAAGTAAATAATGATATTTGCATCAAAAAGTGGGTAATGTAAAAATAAAAATCAATAAATGAAGGGTAGAAGTAGCAATACACTTGCCTATATGAAATTTTAGATAATTCAAAGATAAAGGTAGGATAATTTAGAAAATATTTAAAAAACTTTAATATTTTTTACTTACTTTTTTTATTGATAAGTATTAATACCCCAATGATATATCTCACTTAAGCCCTACTGAATATCAATGGCCATTTTAAAAACTGCTTAGATAAAATTCAAAACTCTAAAGTTAAAAGGTATTTTAAACTAAATTCTTTCTTTATTCGAGGATGAGCAAAGCTTAAGTTAGAGGGTATGATAAGTATGATAAATTCACCACTAAAAATATTAATTTATCAATTAATTTATATTAATTTTTAAGAATTATTAATTAATTGATACATATTTTTTAGAAATTTATATTTTTATTAAATAAAAAATTAATTAAAAAATAATAAAATTAAAAAATAAATTTTATTATCAATAGAAAGAGCTTATTTTTTTTATCATAATAAAATAAGTTTTGCATAAAATAGAGCTAAAATAAAGAAGATATGAATTTTTTAAAAAATAAAATAAATAAAAATTAAATAAAAAAGAAAAATGACTCAGCTGGCTCTGCAAGCCAAGCCACCAAGCCAAACCAAGCCATCAAAGTTGATTCAACCATAGAAGCCCATCAACCGATCCATAATCCAGGCATAGACCGCAAGCACAGCGACAACCGATGAATCACAGAGCAACACGTGGTGGATCTAGATCCTAAAATGGTTCATAGAAAATCTATCATGGCTCACAGGATATTTTTGATTTTTCACTCGATGACAGGAGGCACTGATTGATTGCGGTGTACAGTGCAGCCGATTAGAAAAGAAGAGCTGGGCTTCTACACCATCTTTCTGTCAATGCCAATCATAGATCAGACTATTTTATTTTATTTTATTTTATTTTAAATTTTATATATTTAAATTCTAAAATTTTAATTAATAAAAATTTTATTTTTTATACTTTAATTTCTTGCTCTTTATTTTTATTATAATTTAAATTTTATACTTTAATTATTATTTTTTATTTTACTGTAAGTAGAATCTAAGATATAACTAGTAGATCTTAGTACCAAGTTTAAATTTCTGCACCTTTTAATTTTTACTTTTTATTTTTTGACTTCACTTTTGATTTCAAAACTTTTTTCTTTTCTTCTTTTTTTTCAAAAATCAAAGATCTTAAATCTAAAAAACTATCTTTCTTATGGATTCAACCCAACTCACTGCTATCTACGTATTTTTAATTATTTTAAGAAGTTGGATTAAACTGATAAATACAATATCTTAACGATAACATCGCATTCTTATCAATCATTATAAAAGCCAATCTAAAAAACTCTTATTGCTAATTGGGACCATTAGCGATGGTCGTTGCTAATAAAAGAATTAGCAATGGCTTTAGAGATAAAATAAAATCATATTTAATTAATTTTTTTTTAAAAAAATTATAAAAAATTAAAAAATATTAGCGATGGCATCTTAGTTGCTAATGCCATCGTTAATAATTATTAACAACAAATTATTCTATCTCTAATGTTATCTCTAATTTTATTTAATTTTTAAATTAAATAAAAAATAATTTAAAAAATATTAGTAATGATAATTATCATCGTTAATACCGATGATAATACTTAATTCAATTTTTTAAAAATTAATAATAATATTTTTTTAAAATCTATTTTAATTAATTATAATGAATTATGGTTCCTAATAACTATTATAAATAAAATCTAAAGATAATATGATAATCAAAAATTAAAAACTAATTATATTATATAAAAAATAAAAATTATATAATTTTTTTATAAGTAATGTTAAAAAAATATAATACATAAAAAAATAGGTTCAATCCTCATCATCATCAGCCTCCTCCTCCTGCTCCTCTCTAGCAGCTAGTGGATGAGAGCTGGATGTCCCAGCATCCTATAATAAAAAAAATAAAATAATATTAGTAAATTTTGATACGGAGGCATATCTTTTGATATACTCTTTTGATTCTCGAGTAGATTATTTCTATATATTCCATTTGATGATACGGAGCTATAGATATCTCTGGCCCATCGATTAAATAGTTAGATTGAATTTTTAGCTCCTAGATTTTCTTCCCAAACTCAAACCTAAATATAAAAAAAGTTCTAAAAATAAAAATTTAAAATAATTAAAATAATTTAATAATATATATTTGATGTGATGTTTGGAATGATGAGCTTAGCTGGTCGTGCAGCTGTGGGTCTCGAAGAAGCTATACAATCGTATCATAGATGGCATTTGAGAGACTCTGAGGTCACTGGCTCTGAAGTCTTTGCACGACCTCCTCCACATGTGCATCACTTCAGGTCTGGAACGTCGAGGCTATGAGGATGCCGAAGGATATTGAGGTGGTGGAGGATTGAAGTTGTGGCTGAATCCTATGACTCGGCTCCTACTCACCCTCTGGTGGCACTAAGCCATCCTTTAAGGTCAAGGGAGGCTGAGAAAATGGGTCATCATCGTACATCTCAGCAATATACTCCACATAATGTATCTACATAGTTAAAAAATATATTAGTTGTAATATAAAAATTAGCTCCTATGAAAACTTAATTAGTAAATAGAGTTTGAAGTTCTTACCGTAATTCATCGTGATATAGAATGTAAATAATCACCAGTCCTCCTAGACTAGTGTGTGGCCCACCATAACTATAGCTGGTCTAATGGATGACCTAACTGCCATGCCTATGATAAGTAAATAATAAAATTAAATTAATTAAAACATGCATATAAGAGTTTTTATAATTCTAGTAAAGAGCTTTGATATTGATTTCTTACTAGTCTGTCCACCATAACATGTGTGTCGATCGAGCTGCCCGTATGTCTGATCGGATCCTGCTGGGTGGTCCCATTCTGTCGGGTCCTCTACCATCTACTAGAGTACTTCTCACTACTCCACTGGTCGTAGAGGGCCTACCATATGTCCTCCTGCATCCAGTGATTTGTGAAGGATCTCCAGTCTGATGGTGACTAAAAATTGGAGTACTGGATGGCAAACTGCTGCTATAGAGGCCATCTTAGAGCCTCCGTGTGGCCAACTCCTCGAAGGTCTAACGGCCAGCCTCCTCATCCTAGGGAGTCTTGATTCTGTAGTAGTTGTGCAAGATAGAAGCATGTATTTATATGTAATTAAAATACCAATGTATTGAGAATTTATAAATTAAACTAGTTTTGACTTATTAAAAATATCTTTCAGGCTACATCACATGCTCCAGATAATCAGTTGAAAAACTCATTCATCGACCCTGACATCAAGTATCGGATGTTTTCGGTAACCACATAAGATACTTCAGACTCTCTAAACATGCTGTAAAATTAATTTTGAATAATAAATATCAACTCTAGAATTATTAAATTAGAAATATATTAATTGAAGTTGTAATACTTACGAGCAGCTCTAAATGTGGATGAGCTGTCTATCCTCTGATCAAGTCGGAAGTGCCATGAGTTGGGTGGGTCCTCAACCACGACTATGTGTCTGTGAGTCGATCGCTAATGCATATGATTGTGGGGTCACTGGTGACCCCTTATCATCTAGTGTGAGATGTGTGAAACCATGCAAGCTGGCTGTATGATCGCTCTCTCCTCGAAAGCTCTATCCTTAGCTGAATGACTCTGACCTCTAGAAGACATGATGTATAATATCTGAAAATAAAAATAAAAATCAAAGCAAGAAGATGACCTAAAATTTGGTTCAAACAAAATATCTATCAAAACATAACAAGATGATCAAAATTAAACTCACATATAACAAATATTATTAGTGAGCATCTGTAATATATGAGCAGTCCAATGTTTCTCGTCCAATAATACATGATAATGTATTGGTTCGCTGATCCCTTGATTTAAGCATTGTCTGATTCTCATCTAGTAGTACATGATAATCTCAATATATGAAAATGTGAAGAAGGCTCAGATCTACCACTGAAAAATAAGGCATTGCACATTCCTTTGCACGTTCCTCTGCACCTTTAACCATAAGGTGGCTGCAAGCAGTTGTTTGCGATATAATAGACCATCCAAGCTTATCCTGCATTGCAAGTTCTTCTGCACCAAACTATGGTGAGATGTCTGCAAGCAGTTATCTGCAATGTAACAAACCATCCAAGCTTGACCATACAACTGAAGGGAAATCCTGATTTCCCGATCCAGGTTCGTTCAGATCTGATTAGATCAAGAGATATATTTCAAAAATTTTCTCTTGATCTTAATCAGATCTTGATAAATTTCAGATCTGATTCTTATTATTTTAATAAATAAAATAAAATAAGATAAATTAAATCAAATTTAATTTACCTGACTTGGGTAATCCTATTACCCTGTAGATGATCCTGATTGCAGTGGAAGGTTCTGGATCTCAGCCACGCAAGCGCCTGGCCTCTACCGGTATCCACTCGGGTTGGATCTGGAGAACCTCTTCTTCTCTATCACACCTCCAAAAATCAGATCTGGATCTGATTTGGAGGATCTTCAAAACTCTTTTGAAGATCTGCAGTCGTCCTTTTGCAGCAGCGCAGCCTTCTTGCTTTTGATCGCCTTTCCTTGATCTGAATCGCACCAAACTAAGTCCAAAACACTTTTGGACGTGGAGAGCAAGGGGAGAAGAGAGTATGGCATGGAGAAGGAGGGGAGAGGCAGCCTTGGGGCGTGGGAAATCTCTATTGAATTCACTTTTTAATTAGGGTTGGGCGCAGGGTCTTATTTATAGACCTCTTGTGATCCAACTCCTCTTCCTCTCAACCAATCACAACCCTTTGTGAAATCAGATCTAAATCTGATTGGTTGGAATAGAGACCCCTGGATTCCTCCTTAGAGGGCGCCTAAGACCAGTCAAACTGGATTCTTAGTAGAACTCTGATTGGAATCCAAAAGGGAGGTGGAGTCCTTGTCCAACAAGGACTCCTAGGCGCCTCCTACTTGGGCTCACGCCACCCTTGGCGTGCGCCCTTCTCCTTGCCAGGTTCTGGCAGGGGGACAAGGCCCCCACCAGCTCTCCAATAGGTGCATGACATGTGGTCAAAAGTCAAAGGGTGAATGGTCAACGTTTGACCAGTCAAAGGTAGACTTTTGACCAAAGTCAAAGAACAAGAAATGGCAGGTGACCAAAAATGGCAGGTAATGTCTTACAAATAAGACAACCTATTCTGACTTGGACAACCTCCAGTCAGACCATATGAAGGCCTCTGATTGAGCACAAACTCCTTTGGCTCAGTCAGGACAACTTATTTATGATAGTAAAAGAAGAACGTTAGGTTCAATCGAGTGCTAGCACGATTTCCTTGAACCTAATTGAATCTCATTCAGATCAATTGAACTAGATCAGTTCAATTGATGATCACCAGATTCAAACCCTTGTTTGTGTGACCCAGTTAGGTTCAGTTCTGTATGGTAATGGGATATGTCATGATCTCTATCATAGACATCATCGAAACTCCTTTCGATGGATCAGAACTCTTCTGATTCGAACAGCTAGAATGATCGATCATCTAAATCATTCTAATTGCTCCCAAAATCCACCAGTGACACCTAGCAGTATATGGTGGCAACCCATCAGAGCTGAATGCGAACCTCTTGGTGCAGCTACCTGTGTGATTCAGTTCTTCTATCTTGAGCCCCGATCAGATTAGGGTTAAGGTGAACTCGTCAAACCCTAGTCTCTGTCATATGATGTAATCATTCGATTCGAGTCCAATGTGAAAATCTAAATAGAAACTCTTTCTATTATTTCACTCTACCATGGCCATGGATTTCTGGACTTGATTCTCATGATCATCATAGGGCTACTCCTCTACCACCGAGGTAGATAGATCCCATCTTGATGCAATCCAGTTCCTACAATGAACATGCTATAGCCAACATACACCTCAGGGTTCCATATGGCTAGGAGACCGAGTAATGGTGTAGTCAAACTATAACACCCTCAAGGTGAACTGCCGATGCATCTCAGGTCAAAGAACCAGACACACTACTGCAGCATCGAGTCAGTCATTGACGAGAAGGTAGACTTCCCTAATGACTACTCGAGGTGGTCACGCTCAGTGCCCTCGTTCTCTAACGAGTACCTGTACTCTCGCTCCGGTGTCTCCACACCGTAGACTCAAGACTCATCTACTAAAGAGAAGCGATCGTACACCAACCTTCCGGATCAATCACCATCCTCGTGATGATCCTATGGTCGGGAGCTGTTTATGAGTTAATAATGATTATTCATGTCTTAAATTTTCAACTCTTGAAAATATGAATTATCATTACCATTAACTCAAAGGATGTATCACAGACACTAAATACACATGTGTGATAGAAAATAACCCATTTCATTAATTATAGTCAAAATTATAATTTTGCCCCTAGAAGTGTATTACAAGTGTCAGCCAATTCTGGCTTCTAGGGCACATATATCTAACAATCTCCCACTTGTCCTAAAGCCAATTGGCTACAAGTCTAAGTCCCATCTTCTCAAGGTGGGCTTCGATCTTCTGCTGGCCCAACGGCTTTGTAAGTGGGTCTGCCACATTATCTGCGGAGTTGACTCTCTTGACCTCAACGTAACCTTTCTCAAGGTAATCGCGGATGAGATGATATCGCCGCTCATCTTGGACCTGTTTGCTATGGAACTCTTCCAATTTCTGCACAAACAGTCTGCCAGATGTCGACTTTCGATCATCTATATCGGACATGAAGTCCGAGTCTGTGTATCCCTGAACTTGGAGTTCTCCATTACCAAAGACCAACATCATATCCTTAGTTCTTCTCAAGTACTTAAGGATACATTTCACAGAAGTCCAGTGTTCTTCACCTGGATTTGACTGATATCTGCTTGTGACACTCACAGCATGGGCTATATCAGGTCGTGTACATAGCATGGCATACATGAGGCTCCCTATTGCAGAAGCATAAGGGATCTTGCTCATGCGTTCTATTTCCTCAGGTGTGCTGGGGCACATCTTCTTGGAAAGATGAATACCATGTCTGAAGGGTATTAATCCCCTCTTAGAGTTTTCCATACT
Organism: Cocos nucifera; assembly: GCA_006176705.1. NCBI lineage: Eukaryota > Viridiplantae > Streptophyta > Magnoliopsida > Arecales > Arecaceae > Cocos > Cocos nucifera. The sequence goes on along the minus strand of QRFJ01002932.1, from coordinate 90,087 downwards.
AAACCTCTTTAGTACTTCCTCTATGTACATCTTCTGTGAAAGTCCTAGCATCCTATTCGGTCTATCCCTATAGACCTTAATTCCTAGAATAAAGGATGCTTCACCTAGGTCTTTCATGGAGAATTCCTTAGGACAACCACATCTTGACTGATGTCAACATGGGAATATCATTCCCAATAAGGAGGATGTCATCCACGTACAATACGAGGAAGACAACAGCGCTCCCACTGACCCTTTTGAAAACACATGGTTCCTCTTCATTTTTGATGAAACCAAACTTTTTGATCACATCATTGAAACGAGTGTTCCAGCTCCGAGATGCTTGCTTAAGTCCATATATGGACCTTTGCAGCTTGCAAACCTTGTGATCAGTATCACTGGATGTGAAACCTAGCGGCTGTTCCATATAGATATCTTCCTCAAGATATCCATTTAGGAATGCCGTTTTCACGTCCATTTGCCATATTTCATAATCGAAATAGGCTGCAACAGCAAGCAATGTGCGGATGGATTTTAGCATAGCTACCGGGGAAAAGGTATCCTGATAGTCAATGCCTTCACGTTGACTATAACCTTTTGCCACCAGTCTAGCCTTGAATGTCTCCACATTCCCATCTGCACCAATCTTTCTCTTGAAGATCCATTTACACCCAATAGGTACTATACCTTCTGGTGGATCTACCAAGGTCCAGACTTGGTTTGAGTGCATCGAGTCAATTTCTGACTTCATTGCCTCAAGCCATTTCTCGGAGTCGATATCTGATATCGCCTCGTTGTAGGTTTTGGGATCATCACCATGAGCACCATTACCTATGAGGAACATTTCCTCTACATCCTCTGAAATAATACCTAAGTATCTTTCAGGGGGACGGGAAACTCTTTCCGATCTACGAGGTGGAGGAGGTAGTGTTCTTATTGGCTCAACCTGATTTGGTTCCACTTGGTCCTTAGCTCGTTTCTGCTTGTGAGACTTTCTCATCAAGCTTAATCTGCTTTCCAATGCCACTATCTTGAATAAACTATTTTTCAAGAAATATGGCATGTCGACTCACAATCACATTGTGGTCTTCTGGAATGTAGAAATAGTATCCTAATGACTCTTTAGGATATCCTATGAATCGAGCTCTAAAGGACCTAAACTCTAACTTGTCCGCTTGTTGTCTTTTGACATAAGCCGGACAACCCCAAATTCTGAGATGACTCAGACTTGGTTTCTTACCGTGCCATATCTCATACGGTGTGGTAGGAACGGTTTTAGAGGGAACCCTATTCAGTAAATAGATTGAAGTTAATAATGAATGTCCCCAAAGAAAATCTGGGAGGTCTGTGAAGCTCATCATGGATCGAACCATATCCAATAGAGTCCGATTTCTCCGTTCTGAAACCCCGTTGAGTTGAGGTGTTCCTGGTGGAGTCCATTGAGAGACTATGCCATTTTCCTTAAGATAGTCTAGGAATTCCCGGCTAAGGTATTCACCTCCTCGATCTGATCGAAGAACCTTAATGGGTTTTCCAGTTTGTTTTTCTACTTCATGTCTGAATTCTTTGAACTTTTCAAAGGCTTCAGACTTATGTCTCATAAGATACACATACCCATACCTAGACAGATCATCGGTAAAGGTAATGAAGTAGACAAAATTGCCTCTAGCCGGCACATCGAATGGGCCGCACACATCAGTATGTACTAGGGCAAGGAGATCTGTGGCCCTCTCCCCATGTCCAACAAAAGGGAGTTTAGTCATTTTGCCTTGAAGACAAGATTCACAAGTTGGATACGACTCAAAAGTCAATGGACTCAATAGCCCATTTTTCTCCAATTTGTTAATCCTATCTTCTGCTATATGACCTAATCTCAGGTGCCATAGATATCTGTCGTTTGGACTATCCCTAGGTCGTTTGGCATTCACGTTTTGCTCGATAGTTAAAACAGGTACATCAATATGCAACTGATAAAGACCATTAACAATAAACCATTTGCAATTTTATTTCTTTCTTTCATAAAGAATGTTACAATGGTCCTTAAAGAAGGTGATCACATAACCTTCTTGTGCTAAGCATGAAACAGAAATCAAATTCCTGCTAGCTGCAGGCACATAATAACAGTCTTTTAAAACTAAGTCTAAACCAGATGGTAATCGCAGAGGGTATGTTCCCACGGCTACTGCAGCAACTCTTGCTCCATTACCGACGCGTAGGATCATGTCTCCATCCCTCAGCCTCCTGCTATCCTCAAGACCCTGCATAGAAGTGCACAGATGAGCACTAGAACCAGAGTCAAGCACCCAACTGGATGCAGAAGAAACCGTAAGGTTAGACTCAATAACGAGCATACCTCCAGAAGGACCTTCCTTCTTGTTCTTCAGGGTGGCCAGGTAAGTAGGGCAGTTCCGCTTCCAATGGCCGTCGCTGTTGCAATGGAAACACTTTCCTTTGCCATCGACCTTCTTCTTCGGTTCTGCCTTCTTCTTCTTTGATCCTTCTACCTTTTGCTTTTTCACAGACTTCTTTTTCTTTCCATAAGACTTTCTTTTGGAAGAAGTCCGTTCCATAGCAAGAACTGAGCCTTTAGAACCTTTCATAGAAAGCTCAGCGGTAACCAGCATATTCATCAACTCGGCCAAGGAATTTTGAAGTTTATGCATGTGGTAATTCATGATGAATTGCCCATATGCATCAGTCAAGGATTGCAGAATAATATCGTTCTGCAAATCCAAGTCCAACTTCACACCGAGCTTCTCAAGCTCTTCCATGTCCTTGATCATTGTCAGACAGTGATCTTGGACTGACTGCCCATCACGCATCTTAGCCTTAAAAAGTCATTTCGTGACTTGATATTTGGCTGCGCGACTCTGTTCACCAAACATCTCCTGCAGGTGAGCCAACATTTGGCGAGCAGTCCCGATATCTTCATGTTGGCGCTGGAGCTCATCAGACATCGAGCCCAACATGTAGTATCTGGCCTTATTGTCTTCGTCAATCCATTTTTCCAGAGACGCTCTCTGTTCAGTGGATGGACGAGCTGGTAAGGTGGGAGGGTCCTGGTCCAAAACATGTGTTAACTTCTCTGAACCCAAAACAATTTTGTAGTTCCTGAGCCAATCTTTATAATTGGGTCCAGTCAGTCTATGTGTGTCTAGGATACGTGCCAGTGGGTTGGACGCAGACATTTTCCTGTAGAGAGTCAAAGATTCTAGTTAGATACTGTAATTTTGACTTGACCAATTTGTTTAGGGATTTTATTTTTAAACAAATTAGCTCCCACTATTTTCTCGGATCCCTACACTCCCTCTGTAGAGATGCGAAAATCTCCGCGATTGATGATTTCTAGTGGGTGGTGCGGTCTCACCAACTGACTCATCACCTCACCTAACAGTTATTGGTGATGGGTTAGCCAATGAGTGAACAACTCTTGTTCAATGATTCTCTAATCATGGTGCACCCAAACTTGGTCTCTAATTCATGAATCTCACCGTATCCGGAATATTGATCCACTCCTTAGTTAAGTCAGACCCACCATTTGCATAGACTGGGTTCCTAATTGGGTCTCTCACCGTATCCGGAATATTGAGCCCAACTCATCCTCCAGCCCATAGCATCCAATGCCTAATAGACATGGTTGCGTCTTCCCGGTGCAACTGAGCCACTGTATCCAGCCGAGAACAATCAACCCCGGGAAGGGCCCGCACGTCTACAATGGTGGAAGACCTCGGACTTAATCTTTTCTTAGGGAGAATTGATTCAGGTCTCATTAAACTAGACTTGGCTTAGTCATAACAATTATGACTAACCTAGTGGCATGGGTCAGCTCGGATTATTGACCACCTCAGATCAGAACTGTGTCAACAGATATGGCCAGGTAAGTGAGACCGGTGGAAGGAATATGCCGTTAACTCGCACAAGAACGCATTCAGGTCGAGTAGCTTCCAATTAAAAACCAGTCGGTCGTCTGTGCCAAACTTACCTTAGACACCAAATTGTTGAGTCAGAACCAATTGGGTTAGCCTACAATCCAGACTCTAACCTCTGAGCCTAATTAGGTCTTGCTTGATCGTGACTCGATCTTGACCCAGACTTAATCCTATTAGGCTGGTCAATTTAAGCATTGTTGATCCCATCTAACCAACTCTTGATTCGGTTTGATCAACCGCTTAGACCTAATTGAGCTACCCAAGCCCGAACCCAGTATTATGAATATGTCTTAGATCTGAAATTCTCAATTTTAGACCTAATTAATATTCCATAAACTTAATTCTTAATTAAGTTGGGTTCATAAACAAAATATGCACAATAAATCCTAGGGTTTCAGGATCTAGGGTTTTGCAGAAAGTAAGTTTTGGGTTTCTGATTAAGGACGAACACGCAGCACCCCTACACGTCATAAGAACACCCCATCGAATGGGAAGAGAGGGCCTTTAAACCCTTCTTCGTTCTTATGACCGGACGGCCAAGAGGAACGCCTTAATCAGGAACATGTCAATACTACAAAACAATTATCAGATCTATATCATATATCTCATATACAAAGTTTAGATCTAATCATGGCATATTTTGCATACATCTCATGTATCAAATCATGCATGTTTTCAGATCTAAATTATCACATAATAATCTAAAAAATTAGATTTAAATTGATCTAATCAAAATAAATTCTAATCTAGACAATTATGTAGAACTATTCTACAACTAGTCTAGTCATGCATCTATCATATCTCATATGATATTTAAAATTAAATAATTTTTATTTGCTGTTTATCAGATGTTATTATAACACTTATAATATCAGAAAATAGTAAATAAGAAGATCTAAAATATGATTTAATCAGATTAAATCAAAGACATGCAAAACTATTCTATAGAACTATTCTATTCTAGAACTAGTCATGCATATCTTCATGTTCTTAGATCCAAATCATTTAATTTTAATTTTTCTGATTTCAGATCTGATCACATCTCATGTGACATCTGAAATCACATTATTTTTAATTAAAATAAAATTAAAATCAGATCTAAACAATTTTAGAACCATGGCTCTGATACCAGTTGAAGGGAAATCCTGATTTCCCGGTCCAGGTTCGTCCAGATCTGATTAGATCAAGAGATATATTTCAAAAATTTTTCTCTTGATCTTAATCAGATCTTGATATGTTTCAGATCTGATTCTTATTATTTTAATAAATAAAATAAAATAAGATAAATTAAATCAAATTTAATTTACCTGATTTGGGTAATCCTATTACCCTGTAGATGATCCTGATTGCAGCGGAAGGTTCTGGATCTTAGCCACGCAAGCGCCTGGCCTCTACCGGTATCCACTCGGGTTGGATCTGGAGAACCTCTTCTTCTCTATCACACCTCCAAAAATCAGATCTGGATCTGATCTGGAGGATCTTCAAAACTCTTTTGAAGATCTGCAGTCGTCCTTTTGCAGCAGCGCAGCCTTCTTGCTTTTGATCGCCTTTCCTTGATCTGAATCGCACCAAACTAAGTCCAAAACACTTTTGGACGTGGAGAGCAAGGGGAGAAGAGAGTATGGCATGGAGAAGGAGGGGAGAGGCAGCCTTGGGGCGTGGGAAATCTCTATTGAATTCACTTTTTATTAGGGTTGGGCGCAGGGTCTTATTTATAGACCTCTTGTGATCCAACTCCTCTTCCTCTCAACCAATCACAACCCTTTGTGAAATCAGATCTAAATCTGATTGGTTGGAATAGAGACCCCTGGATTCCTCCTTAGAGGGCGCCTAAGACCAGTCAAACTGGATTCTTAGTAGAACTCTGATTGGAATCCAAAAGGGAGGTGGAGTCCTTGTCCAACAAGGACTCCTAGGCGCCTCCTACTTGGGCTCACGCCACCCTTGGCGTGCGCCCTTCTCCTTGCCAGGTTCTGGCAGGGGGACAGGCCCCCACCAGCTCTCCAATAGGTGCATGACATGTGGTCAAAAGTCAAAGGGTGAATGGTCAACGTTTGACCAGTCAAAGGTAGACTTTTGACCAAAGTCAAAGAACAAGAAATGGCAGGTGACCAAAAATGGCAGGTAATGTCTTACAAATAAGACAACCTATTCTGACTTGGACAACCTCC
>QRFJ01002932.1:40729-83008 GCA_006176705.1 Cocos nucifera | reverse complement strand
TGTTCCTGATTAAGGCGTTCCTCTTGGCCGTCCGGTCATAAGAATGAAGAAAGGTTTAAAGGCCCTCTCTTCTCATTCGATGGGGTGTTCTTATGATGTGTAGGGGTGCTGCACGTTCGTCCTTAATCAGAAACCCAAAACTTACTTTCTGCAAAACCCTAGATCCTGAAACCCTAGGATTTATTGTGCATATTTTATTTATGAACCCTACTTAATTAAGAATTAAGATTATGGAAATATTAATTAGGATCTAAAATTGAGAATTTTAGATCTAAGACATATTCATAATACTGGGTTCGGGCTTGGGTAGCTCAATTAGGTCTAAGCGGTTGATCAAATCGAATCAAGAGTTGGTTAGATGGGATCAACAATGCTTAAATTGACCAGCCTAATAGGATTAAGTCTGGGTCAAGATCGAGTCACGATCAAGCAAGACCTAATTAGGCTCAGAGGTTAGAGTCTGGATTGTAGGCTAACCCAATTGGTTCTGACTCAATAATTTGGTGTCTAAGGTAAGTTTGGCACATACGACCGACTGGTTTTTAATTGGAAGCTACTCGACCTGAATGCGTTCTTGTATGAGTTAATGGCATATTCCTTCCACCGGTCTCACTTACCTGGCCATATCTGTTGACACAGTTCTGATCTGAGGTGGTCAATAATCCGAGCTAACCCATGCCACTAGGTTAGTCATAATTGTTATGACTATGACAAGTCTAGTTTAATGAGACCTGAATCAATTCTTCCTAAGAAAAGATTAAGTCTGAGGTCTTCCACCATTGTAGATGTGCGGGCCCTTTCCGGGGTTGATTGTTCTCGGCTGGATACAGTGGCTCAGTTGCACCGGAAAGATGCAACCATGTCTATTAGGCATTGGATGCTATGGGCTGGAGGATGAGTTGGGCTCAATATTTTGGATACGGTGAGAGACTCAATTAGGAACCCAGTCTATGCAAATGGTGGGTCTGACTTAACTAAGGAGTGGATCAATATTTCCGGATACGGTGAGATTCATGAATTAGAGACCAAGTTTGGGTGCACCATGATTAGAGAATCATTGAACAAGAGTTGTTCACTCATTGGCTAACCCATCACCAATAACTGTTAGGTGAGGTGATGAGTCAGTTGGTGAGACCGCACCACCCACTAGAAATCATTAATCATGGAGATTTTTCGCATCTCTACAGAGGGAGTGTAGGGATCGAGAAAATAGTGGGAGCTAATTTGTTTAAAAATAAAATCCCTAAATAAATTGGTCAAGTCAATAATTACAGTATCTAACTAGAATCTTTGACTCTCTATAGGAAAATGTCTGCGTCCAACCCATTGGCACGTATCCTGGACACACATAGACTGACTGGACCCAATTATAAAGATTGGCTCAGGAACTACAAAATTATTTTGGGTTCTGAGAAGTTAACCATGTTTTGGATCAGGACCCTCCCACCTTACCAGCCGTCCATCCTATTGAACAGAGAGCATCTCTGGAAAAATGGATAGACGAAGATAATAAGGCCAGATATTACATGTTGGGCTCGATGTCTGATGAGCTCCAGCGCCAACATGAAGATATCGGGACTGCTCGCCAAATGTTGGCTCACCTACAGGAGATGTTTGGTGAACAGAGTCGCGCAGCCAAAGTATCAAGTCACGAAATGACTTTTTAAGGCTAAGATGCGTGATGGGCAGTCAGTCCAAGATCACTGTCTGACAATGATCAAGGACATGGAAGAGCTTGAGAAGCTCGGTGTGAAGTTAGACTTGGATCTGCAGAACGATATTATTCTGCAATCCTTGACTGATGCATATGGGCAATTCATCATGAATTACCACATGCATAAACTTCAAAATTCCTTGGCCGAATTAATGAATATGCTGGTTACCGCTGAGCTTTCTATGAAAGGTTCTAAAGGCTCAGTTCTTGCTATGGAATGGACTTCTTCCAAAAGAAAGTCTTATGGAAAGAAAAAGAAGTCTGTGAAAAAGCAAGAAGGTGGAAGGATCAAAGAAGAAGAAGGCAGAGCCGAAGAAAAAGGCCGATGTCAAAGGAAAGTATTTTTCCATTGAAGCAATAGCGACGGCCATTTTTTGAAGCTGGAACTACCCTGCATCTGAGGATAGGCTTGGCCACCCTGATAGAACAAGAAGGAAGGTCCTTCTAGGAAGGTATGCTCATTATTCGAGCAAAATATGAATGCCAAATGACCTAGGGATAGTCCAAACGATAGATATCTATGGCACCTGAGATTAGGTCATATAGCAGAAGATAGGATCAACAAATTGGAGAAAAATGGGCTATTGAGTCCATTGACTTTCCGAGTCATATCCAACTTGTGAATCTTGTCTTCAAGGCAAAATGACTAAACTCCCTTTTGTTGGACATGGGGAGAGGGCCACAGATCTCCTTGCCCTAGTACATACTGATGTGTGCGGCCCATTTGATGTGCCGGCTAGAGGCAATTTTGTCTACTTCATTACCTTTACCGATGATCTGTCTAGGTATGGGTATGTGTATCTTATGAGACACAAGTCTGAAGCTTTTGAAAAGTTCAAAGAATTCAGACATGAAGTAGAAAAATAAACTGGAAAACCCATTAAGGTTCTTCGATCAGATCGAGGAGGTGAATACCTTAGGGAAATTCCTAGACTATCTTCAAGGAAAAATGGCATAGTCTCTCAATGGACTCCACCAGGAACACCTCAACTCAACGGGGTTTCAGAATGGAGAAATCGGACTCTATTGGATATGGTTCGATCCATGATGAGCTTCACAGACCTCCCTGATTTTCTTTGGGGACACTCATTGTTAACTTCAATTTATCTACTGAATAGGGTTCCCTCTAAAACCGTTCCTACCACACCGTATGAGATATGGCATGGTAAGAAACCAAGTCTGAGTCATCTCAGAATTTGGGGTTGTCCGGCTCATGTCAAAAGACAACAAGCGGACAAGTTAGAGTTTAGGTCCTTTCAGAGCTCGATTCATAGGATATCCTAAAGAGTCATTAGGATACTATTTCTACATTCCAGAAGACCACAATGTGATTGTGAGTCGACATGCCATCTTTCTTGAAAAATAGTTTATTCAAGATAGCGGCATTGGAAAGCAGATTAAGCTTGATGAGAAAGTCTCACAAGTACAACGAGCTAAGGACCAATTGGAACCAAATCAGGTTGAGCCAATAAGAACACTACCTCCTCCACCTCGTAGATCGGAAAGAGTTTTCCATCCCCCTGAAAGATACTTAGGTATTATTTCAGAGGAAAGTAGAGAAAATGTTCCTCATAGGTAATGGTGCTCATGGTGATGATCCCAAAACCTACAACGAGGCGATATCAGATATCGACTCCGAGAAATGGCTAGAGGCAATGCAGTCAGAAATTGACTCGATGCACTCAAACCAAGTCTGGACCTTGGTAGATCCACCAGAAGGTATAGTACCTATTGGGTGTAAATGGATCTTCAAGAGAAAGATTGGTGCAGATGGGAATGTGGAGACATTCAAGGCTAGACTAGTGGCAAAAGGTTATAGTCAACGCGAAGGCATTGACTATCAGGATACCTTTTTCCCAGTGGCTATGCTAAAATCCATCCGCACATTGCTTGCCGTTGCAGCCTATTTCGATTATGAAATATGGCAAATGGACGTGAAAACGGCATTCTTAAATGGATATCTTGAGGAAGATATCTATATGGAACAGCCGCTAGGTTTCACATCCAGTGATACTGATCACAAGGTTTGCAAGCTGCAAAGGTCCATATATGGACTTAAGCAAGCATCTCGGAGCTGGAACACTCGTTTCAATGATGTGATCAAAAAGTTTGGTTTCATCAAAAATGAAGAGGAACCATGTGTTTTCAAAAAGGGTCAGTGGGAGCGCTGTTGTCTTCCTCGTATTGTACGTGGATGACATCCTCCTTATTGGGAATGATATTCCCATGTTGACAACAGTCAAATATGGTTGTCCAAGGAATTCTCCATGAAAGACCTAGGTGAAGCATCCTTTATTCTAGGAATTAAGGTCTATAGGGATAGACCGAATAGGATGCTAGGACTTTCACAGAAGATGTACATAGAGGAAAGTACTAAAGAGGTTTAGTATGGAAAACTCTAAGAGGGGATTAATACCCTTCAGACATGGTATTCATCTTTCCAAGAAGATGTGCCCTAGCACACCTGAGGAAATAGAACGCATGAGCAAGATCCCTTATGCTTCTGCAATAGGGAGCCTCATGTATGCCATGCTATGTACACGACCTGATATAGCCCATGCTGTGAGTGTCACAAGCAGATATCAGTCAAATCCAGGTGAAGAACACTGGACTTCTGTGAAATGTATCCTTAAGTACTTGAGAAGAACTAAGGATATGATGTTGGTCTTTGGTAATGGAGAACTCCAAGTCCAGGGATACACAGACTCGGATTTCATGTCCGATATAGATGATCGAAAGTCGACATCTGGAAGTCTGTTTGTGTGCAATGGTGGTGCTGTCAGCTGGAAGAGTTCCAAGCAAATGGTGATAGCAGATTCCACCATGGAAGCAGAATATATCGCTGCATCAGAGGCTGCGAAGGAAGCATTCTGGTACAAGAAGTTTGCTGCAGAAATTGGAGTAATGCCATCAGATGCCATTCCTCTATACTGCGACAACAATGGCGCCATAGCCCTTGCTAAGGAGCCGAGGTCTCACCAGAAATCCAAGCACATTGAGCGGCGATACCACCTCATCCGCGATTACCTCGAGAAGGGTTACGTCGAGGTCAAGAGAGTCAACTCCACAGATAATGTGGCAGACCCACTTACAAAGCCGTTGGGCCAGCAGAAGATCGAAGCCCACCTTGAGAAGAAGGGACTTAGACTTGTAGCCAATTGGCTTTAGGACAAGTGGGAGATTGTTAGATATATGTGCCCTAGAAGCCAGAATTGGCTGACACTTGTAATACACTTCTAGGGGCAAAATTATAATTTTGACTAATATCAATAAAATGGGTTATTTTCTATCACATATGTGTATTTAGTGTCTGTGATACATCCTTTGAGTTAATGGTAATGATAATTCATATTTTCAAGAGTTGAAAATTTAAGACATGAATAATCATTATTAACTCATAAAATGCTCCCGACCATAGGATCATCACGAGGATGGTGATTGATCCGGAAGGTTGGTGTACAATCGCTTCTCTTTAGTAGATGAGTCTTGAGTCTACGGTGTGGAGACACCGGAGCGAGAGTATAGGTACTCGTTAGAGAACGAGGGCACTGAGCGTGACCACCTCGAGTAGTCATTAGGGAAGTCTACCTTCTCGTCAATGACTGACTCGATGCTGCAGTAGTGTGTCTGGTTCTTTGACCTGAGGTGCATCGGCAGTTCACCTTGAGGGTGTTATAGTTTGACTACACCATTACTCGGTCTCCTAGCCATATGGAACCCTGAGGTGTATGTTGGCTATAGCATGTTCATTGTAGGAACTGGATTGCATCAAGATGGAATCTATCTACCTCGGTGGTAGAGGAGCAGCCCTATGATGATCATGAGAATCAAGTCCAGAAGCCCATGGCCATGGCAGAGTGAAATAATAGAAAGAGTTTCTATTTAGATTTTCACATTGGACTTGAATCGAATGATTACATCATATGACAGAAGACTAGGGTTTGACGAGTTCACCTTAACCCTAATCTGATCGGGGCTCAAGATAGAAGAACTTAATCACACAGGTAGCTGCACCAAGAGGTTCGCATTCAGCTCTGATGGGTTGCCACCATATACTGCTAGGTGTCACTGGTGGATTTTGGGAGCAATTAGAATGATTTAGATGATCGATCATTCTAGCTGTTCGAATCAGAAGAGTTCTGATCCATCGAAAGGAGTTTCGATGATGTCGATGATAGAGATCATGACATATCCCATTACCATACAGAACTGAACCTAACTGGGTCACACAAACAAGGGTTTGAATCTGGTGATCATCAATTGAACTGATCCTAGTTCAATTGATCTGAATGAGATTCAATTAGGTTCAAGAAAATCGTGCTAGCACTCGATTGAACCTAACGTTCTTCTTTTACTATCATAAATAAGTTGTCCTGACTGAGCCAAAGGAGTTTGTGCTCAATCAGAGGCCTTCATATGGTCTGACTGGAGGTTGTCCAAGTCAGAAAAGGTTGTCTTATTTTGTAAGACATTACCTGCCATTTTTGGTCACCTGCCATTTCTTCGTTCTTTGACTTTGGTCAAAAGTCTACCTTTGACTGGTCAAATGTTGACCATTGACACTTTGACTTTCTGTCCACATGTCATGCACCTATTGGAGAGCTGGTGGGGGCCTGTCCCCCTACCAGAACCTAGCAAGGAAGAGGGCGCACGCCACCCTTGGCGTGTGCCCAAGTTGGAGGCGCCTAGGAGTCCCTGTTGGACAGGGACTCCATCTCCTTTTTGGATTCCAATTAGAGTTCTCCTAAGAACCAACTTTGACTGGTCTTAGGCACCCTCTAAGGAGGAATCCAGGGGACTCTATTCCCACCAATCAGATTTAGATCTGATTTCACAAAGAGTTGTGATTGGTTGGGAAGAAGAGGAGTTGGATCACAGTTAGTCTATAAATAAGACCCTGCGCCCAACTCAAAGAGGAATTTGAATTAATTTAGATCTCCATGCCCCAAGGCTGCCTCTCCCTCTCCTCCTCCATGCCAAAGCCATCTTCTCCCTCTCCTCTCCACGTCCAAAAGGGTTTTGGACCTTGGTTGGTGCAATCTAGATAAGAGAAAGGCGACTGAAAGCTAGAAGGCTGCGCTGCTGCAAAGGATGACTGCTGATCTTCAAAAGAAGTTTTGAAGATCCTCCAAATCAATTCCAGATCTAATTTCTGGAGATATGATAGAGAAGAAGAGGATCTCTAGATCCAGCCTGAGTGGATATCGATAGAGGTCAGGCACTTGCGTGGCTTGATCCAGAACCTTCTGCTGCTTATAGGATCATCAACGGGTAATAGGATTACCCACTTCAAGATAAATTAAATTTAATTTAATTTATCTAATTTTATTTTAATTTTTAAAATAATAATAATCAAATAAATTTAATTTAATTTAATTTATCTAATTTTATTTTAATTTTTAAAATAATAATAATCAGATCTAAAATATCTTAAATCTGATCTGAATCAAAGAGAAAAAAATTTGAAATATATCTCTTAATCTGATCATATCTGAACGAACCTGATTCGAGAAATTAGAATTTTCCTTCATTAGGTGCATCTCACATAGGCAATCATCATAGCCTCTATCTCCGAGCCTCCGACCACCTCCTCAGCTACAAACCAAAAATATAAATTTTACTAAAAAATAAAATAATAACTTAAAAGTAAAATTCATGTGCTCACATAGCCTAGTCATCTAGCAAGCTCCAAGTCTAAACTACAAGCATTAAAACTTGTTGAGAAAAATGCCTTGAATTCTCTCATATTAAGTACATAGCGAGGTCCATGATGATGAACGGAATCCAACAAGCCTAAGAACACCCCAATCGAAGATCAGATGGCGAAGATACATGCGAAGGAGCGTTTGATAAGAAGTTGGAGTGGGGCCCATGGCCAATAGGCGACTAGGCTTGGCGTAGGTCGTCCATGTGAGCATAGGCCCGGCCCTACGTGGTCTAGTGCATGGGCATGTGGGTGCGGCCCAGCACCATGCGTGGGCATAGCCTGGGCCCAGGCTGGCGCACATGCGGGCACAACCCGAGCCCAGACGGCCTTATGATAGTGTTGTGTTTAGGATTTTATCGCGATCCATGCGCTAGAAAAAATGGACCGGATCCTTTTTCACAGCCTATAGGGATTTTTGATGCTTTTACGCAATCCAGTAGTTACGGAAGGCCGTGGTCGCAATTAACGGTTAGGGGATGTTGTCTGACTTTGAAATAGACTGGAAATCCTACTAGGATGCTGATAGACATCTTTAAAAGGCCTAGAGCAGTCCATGAATAGAGTGTGGCTTGGCAGTGGCGTGAGAGAACTTGAGACATGATTGAGAGCAGAGAGAGGGCACCAGCCGACAGCAAGAGTAGGGGTTTTGAGCAAACAGCTAGGCAGTAGATTGCGGTTGTTTTAGGGGATCATCAAGAGAGAATTTGGTAAGGATAATTTCTTATTTAGAGGATTATATACATGAGTTGAGAGTGGGTAATCTCCTCTTGTATCTCTTTATTTTTTATAATAAAATTTTGCATGCCCCATGGAGGCGAGCCTTTAGGCTGATCCACATACTTGATTGTATTTTTGTTTTATTTTCTTTCTTCTTTCTATCGTAATATCTTGGTACTAGATCCTTAGTAAGTGGTATTAGAGTGTGCTGATATCCCAATAGATTGGTATCAAAGCTAGATGGTACTAGAGCGTAGAATGCAGTAGTGGTGATAGAGATTGAAGAAATAGAGAAGATAAGTGCAATCAAGATGGAGATCAATAGGTTCGATGAGAAGAGCAATTTCTCCTTATGGCAAGCAAGGATAAAGAATGTCCTTATCCAACATGGATTGATTGATGCTCTCTTGCACGATGAGATGCCAGCCACCATAGCGGTGAAGGATTGAAAGTAGATCTAGATGCAGACAGTGAGTATGATCTATTTGTACCTAGCGGATGATGTGGTGATCCATGTACCTGGCTAAACTTTTTCGATGGTGCTGTGATCGAAGCTTGAGGTGTTGTACATGACAAAATCGCTCACCAACATGCTATTTCTTTAGAGACATTTCTATCAACTATGGATGGATGAAAATTAGAGCATGTGGAAGCATCTATCCAACTTCCAAAAGATCCTCACCGACCTCTTCTAGTAAAAAAGTTAATGAGAAGATCAGGGCATTGGTCTTGCTAGCGTCGCTTTCTACTTCGTATGAGTTCTTGGTGACTGCTCTTCTAGTAAAAAAGAGCACCATCAAGATGGATGAGGTCACTGCAACGATACTCTAGAATGAGATTCTCAGGATGGAGAACCCAGCTTCGAGCTTAGATGATGGTAGCTCAGTTTTAGCAGTTTCTAGAGGAGCAGGAGGTAGTAGACGGAGTGGCAGAGGATTACGAGGAGGACGATCCAGGTCCAAGATGAGGGATCAAAGTAAGATCAGATGCTATAGATACAATGAGTTGGGGCATTAAGTCAAGAATTGCCCATAACTCAAGGATCAGATGAGGGCTACTATGGCGGTGGCCAATAGCGATATAGAAGGCAGTGATGATGTCCTTCTAGTTACTGATGAGGTACTACTTCTTTCTTTCAGTGGATTATGGATTTTACTTATTTCCATCATGTATATTACAGGGAGATGATGTTTGAGAACACTATGTTCTTACTAGACAGATCGAGCTGTGAGGTCAAAGGCAGTGGGATGGTCAGTATGAAGCTCTATGATGGAACAGTAAAGAAGTTGGGTGAGGTCTGATACATACCCAGCTTTAAGAAGAATCTAATCTCATTGAGTAGACTGAATTTGACTGGCTTTAGATGGAAAGCTGATGGAGAAATTCTAAAAATCATGCACGACAGTAGGATGATATTAAGAGGAAGAAAGTATGAAGGACATTATCTTATGATAGGGAGCCTAGTACGAGGTAGAGCTTCAGGTGGAGATGGATTGGGCATGGGACGAGAGACTCAGGAGGATGATATGCAACATCACAGAGTGAAGTTTCTATTACTGTAGGAGGCTATCTCGAGTAGGTCCCAGTTCAGGAGGATCATAGCAGTCGATGGAGGTGGGATTGAGCAGTCTGGCTCGATTTTCATATTTGCCCATCCATAATCTGCAGGCAATTATCCTAAGGCATGGGGGTGCAAAACGAACTCTCAGATAGGTGAAGATCGAATATCGAGTCAAGATGAAAATTTTTGAGAAAAATATCTTGAATTCTTTCACACTAAGCCCACAGCGTGGCCTAGGATGATGAATGAAGTCCAACGAGTCCAAGAACATCCCAATTGAAGATCAAATGATGAAGGTACGTGTGAAGGAGCATTGGACAACAAGCTAGAATGGGGCCCATGGCCAGTAGGCTAATAGGCTCGGTGCAGGTCCATCGGATGGGTGTGGGCCCGGCCTTGCATGGCCCAGCGTGAGAGCGCGGCCTTGTGTGGCCTAGCGCACGGGCATGCGGGTGCGGCCCTGCGCAGCGCATATGCGAGCGGGCGCATGGCCTAGCGCCATGTGTGGGCAGGCATGCCAGCACAGCCCGAGCCTAGACGGGCGTGCACGGCCCGGGCCTAGGTGGCCTCTCAATAGAGCTATGTTTAGGGTTTTGTCATGGTCGATGCACTAGAAAGCATGGATCGAGTCTTTTTTCGCATCCTATAGGGGTTTTTGATGCTTTTGCACGATCCAGTGATTATGGAGGGTCGCACTCGCAATGTAATGGCCAGGAGATGTTGTTTGACTTTGAAATGGATTGGGAATCCAACCAAGATGCAGATAGATGGCTTTAAAAGGCTTGGAGTAGTTCATGAATAGAGTATGGCTTGGTAGTGACGTAAGAGAACCTGAGACGTGATTGAGACCAGAGAGAGGATGCCAGCGGACAGTAGGAGTATGGTCTTCGATAGACAGTTAGGCAGCGGACTGCGGTCATTTCAGGAGATCTTCAGGAAAGAGTTTGCTAAGGATAACTTCTTGTTGAGAGAATTTTATATGTGAGTTGAGAGTGGGTAATCTCCTCTTGTATCTCTTCCTTTTTCATAGTAAAATTTTGCATGCCCCGTGGAGGCAAGCTTTTGGACTGATTCACATACTTGATTGTGTTCTTGTTTTATTTTCTTCTTTCTTTCTACCGTAATATCTTGGTACTAGATCCTTAACAAGTGATATCAGAGTATGCCGATATTCCAACAAAATCTGCATAGAAAGACGTGAGAGATAATATTTGCAGATCCAAAGCTCTACTTGTCCAATACATTTACTGATATGCAAGAGCTTAACAGTAATTGGTTCGAGCATATTGTTAGTATGTTTGATGGATTTGATTTGGTTATTGATGGAAGTCCATGTAATAACCTTTCAGATAGCAACCGTCGTAGTCGTGATGGACTAGAGTTGCTATAGTTATAGCCTTGCTTAGCCTCTAGGGAGTAGCAATCCTATAGAGGGTAAGCATGACTATAACCATAGCAATCCTATCCATAATGACTATGGTGGTTGCTATCTGAACTGTTATTACATGAGCTTTCATCAATAACTAGATCAAATCCACCAAATATGCTAATCATATGCTCGAGCCTATCATCATTAATCTCTTACACATCAACAAGGTCTTGAATAAGTAGAGCCTCCGAAGCCCTTGTAATTATCTTTCATCAATTGATCCCTATATAAGTACCAGTGCTTGTAATTTGGCATAAATTCACATCTCAGGCCCATATTTGCAATGCAGCCCAAACCTTTTCTCGATTTGAGCACTCTGCATGTCGAGACTGAAGCATGCAGGGCACATCTCGAGCTTGTGTTTGCAATATGGTTCGAACCTACTCTCGGTTCGAGCACTCTGCATGTCAAGACCGAAATATGTAGGGCACGTCTCGGCCTTATATTTGTAGTTTGAATCTTTCATTAGTTTGAGTGCTCTGCATGCCGAGATCGTAGCATGTAGGACACATCTTGGGCCAGTGTTTACAATGCAGCTTGAACCTTCCCTCGATTCAAGCACTGCATGTCAAGATTGAAGTGCGTAGGACACGTCTCGGCCTCATGTTTGCAGCTCAAACCTTCCCTCGGTTTGAGTGCTCTGTATGCTGAGACCAAAGTATGTAGGGCACGTCTCGGGCTGGTGTTTACAAATAGCCCAAATCTTTCTCGATTCGAGCACTCTGCATGCCAAGATCAGAGCATGTAGAGTACATCTCGGATTGGTATTTACAATGCAGTTTGAATCTTTCCTCGGTTTGAGCACTCTACATGCTGAGATCGGAGTGTATAGGGCACATCTTGGGCTAGTGTTTGCAATGCAGCTTGAACCTTCCCTCAGTTCGAGCATGCTACATATGGAGATCGAAGCACGCAAGACACATCTCAGTCTCATATTTAATTTTTAATATCTAATTATGCTTAACAAATATAGTTTAAATAAAAAAATAATTTTTATTAATGGTATAAGCTGTCACTAATATCGATGCTAATACTCAAAATAGAAGAAGACTACAGTACAAGACTGAGGCATGCGTGGATTGGCATGTAGGAATTGAGGGGCGATGAGGAATAGGCGAGCAGTGACTGAGGCTTAAGGATGCGACCATGAATGAGAGCTTAGGAAGGCCGAGAGCTTACGTTCGAGGGCTCGGGGAGGCGGGAGGCGATAGGGGGTTCAGGGATGAGGGCCAGGTGCAGTTGGGTGGAGACTGTAAGGGGAAAGAGGGGTGGTGGGTGATCCGAAGGGTCGAAGATTCGAGGAAGGAGGTAGGAGGCGGCCAAGGGAGAGAGGGGGTGGTAGGTGAATTGAAGGGCTGGGGGTTCTGGGAGGCAAGAGGCGGTCGGAGGTTCGGGGATGAAGGCAGGAGATTACCGAGGATTCGAGAAGGTGGGTCGAGTGCAGTCGGAGGGAAGCCATCAATCGAGGGAGAGAGGGGGTGGTGGGGGAATCAAAGGGCCAGGGGTTTGGAAAGTCTGGAGGTGGTTGGGGGCTCGGGGAGGCAGGGTGGGTGGAGCTAGAGGGATTGAGATGGTTGGGGGCTTGAGGAGTCGGGAGGCAGTCGAGGGCTCGAAAAGTTGGGCCGAGTGTAGTCAGGAGGAGATGACCGAGGGAGAGATGTTGGAAAATATTTTTTAAAGCCAATTATCTAAGTAGTAGATGATTAGAATTAGTATATGAATTATCAAATAATAATAGTTATTTGACTGATTCATCATAGAAGTTCTATCTTTCTTAAATGAACTTCTATATTATGATGAAGTCCTTAGAACTACAATTAATCAATAAAGAAAGATTCTTAAATTATTCATGATTAAATGATGAGTTATTAATAAGGACAATAACTTATCGAGTGTAAGTTGCTATATGCCATATGCATTGGTTATCCTCGTAATCAAGTGGTATGGAGACATTGGTATGGCATTCAGGTGAGATGTAGGAGTATATCTATACGGAACATGATCAATGTAGCACTTTACTATCAAGAGTAGCTAGCTAAGGCCAATGGATATAAGTGTCCCTCCGATCTAAGATCAGCACGGTGACTTGCAAGCAACTCACTATACTTTGGTACTGGATTGCCTGTATTTCTAATATAGGTTCAAAAGATTTTTGGGTACAGTCAAGTACTTATAAAGTTGGTGTATGAGTCAAGATGTGATTGACCACTCCTGATTAACTTCAGGAAGAGAATGACTCATTGTGTTTCAATTTATCAAAACCCAAGCCTGGGTAATTTTTGTGAGGAGTCACAGAATTTGCAAAATTTTAAGATACAATAGAGATGACTTGTATGAGTATTGAAAGAGTATTCGAAGTCGTTATGAGCATTATTGATCATAGGGATGAATTATATGGTAACCATGGGCCAAGGTTCTAAGAATGTTGCTTTGCATACATTCGACCTATCCAAACGTCGAGAATCATTGCTAGATGGTTACTTTGACTGGTATAGAAATTAGTTTCTATACTATCAACTTAGGTTCGAATCTATAGGATCATATACATTAGAGATTATGACCTAATTAGATGGTTAATCAATGATTGAGAATCGTTCTAAGATCAAACATTCAATGCAATTGATGTTTGACCTAATGCAAGTATTGCAGGATGATTGATTAGTAATTAGATTGCTAATTGGCTTAATTTGATTGAGCGATTGGGCTAAAATCAAGTCTAATTGAATTAAATTTAATTAAAATTAGTTTGAACTTAATGATATTAAGTTTAATTGGTTTATTGGATAAATTAATTGTAAGAAAAAAATAATTTCTAGTTGGACAAGGATATGAGTGCACCTAATTTCTATTTGAGTTAGGATTTAAATTTAAATTAAATATAATTTAATCTAATTTAATTAGACTTCTAGTTGGACTAGGATTATCTTTAATTAGATTGTATTTAATTTGGTATGAATTAGGTCCAAAATAGTTTTGACCTAGTCAAACAAGAAGAGTCCCAGTTGGACTGGGACTCTCACTCCTTCCTTGCACCAATAAAGGTCAATGCCCATATTTTATTTCTAGATATTTATGTGATGTTCTCCACATTAATAAGAGCTTTTTCATGCACCAAATATCTAAAGAGATTAATTAAAATTTGATTTGATCAAATTTGGTAAGTGGTTTGGTTTTGTTTCCTTTTAAAAGAGACCCAATTCTTCTAAACACCTCCTTTTCTTAAGAAATTTTTTCTCCATGCCTTCTTTTCTTTTATGCATTTATTTTCTTTAATTTTGCACATGGTTTTCTAATCTTCACACTCAAAAAATAAGAAGGAGGGGCGTCCAAGAGTTGGATGCCTCCTAAAACTCCTCCCTGGAGTCCATATAAGACTAGGTTTGACCTAGTCTTCCGTATCTAATTGGAGCACCTCTTATAAGATGTTTTTGGATGTAAAAAATCCTAAAAAAATCATGAAAAAACTAGAAGAAAAAGAGGAGAAGGCATGGAGGTTTGGTGTACCAAGTTTCTTGAAGAAAAGGTTTTCATCAAGACATCAAATGTTGATGTCTTAAAGGGACAAAGGTAAGAGAAGATTGTCTTCTCTTTATTTTTCTTTTTAAGTGCTTTTCTTTAATTTATTTTATATAATTTTTATATGATAAAAATATAAAGAGAGAGAGGAAGAGGGTGTAGGGATCATGATCTTTTTAGACATAATCTGATCATGTCCTGATGAGAGAAGAAGAAGAGAAGAAGGTCTTTTCTTAGGATTTATTTGAGAATCCTTCTTCTCCATATTTTGTATGATTTTTTTATGAAAAAGATCAGAGAGTGTGAGATCTGAAAACATGAAAAAAAATATAGGGAAGAAGATCTTCCTTTGTCCTAGTATAAGGATGTTTTCAGGACATTAATCGTCGATATCCTCAAAGAGAAGATTTGTCTTCTCTTAGGACCCTTTTCTAATGTATTTTATTTTTGATTTTTATGAGATTCAAAGGTTGAATTTCTCTCTTAATATTTCTCATATTCTTCATCTCTTGAAGTATCCAAGAGATCCGAAGAATAAATTTTAGATTAACCATCCAAAGGGATCTGCAAGAAGTTAGCACTTCGAGCAGATCTTTATTTGACAAACCTCCGATTTTGTTGTAGCCTCGTATGGATCAGCTATAGAGACCAGACACGTGTGCAGCTCCAAAGACAACAATATGAAATCAACCACAGAGTTCTCAATCCATACGAAGGTAAGAGATTCGATCTCTTCTCTCACCTAGATGCAATCTAGGATCTAGATCTAGAACTATTCTAGATCTAGGATATTGATTTGATCAATACCAAAGCTTTTTATTTTTAGATTTAACTATGCATTATGACATGTTATAGATCATAGATGTAGGCTTTAGTAATTAGATTATATGTATTTATAGATTAAATGGTTTAATCTACATGTTCCACTATGTTATTTTTTAAAAATATTTTAAAATTCATGCATGAAATCCTTCATATTTACCATCAAGAGAGGAGGTGGCAGGGGGACCGAAGGGCCGGGGGTTTGGGAAGGAAAGAGGTGGCCGAGGGCTTGGGAAGGTGGGCTGGGTGCAACTGGGAGGATTGAGACGGTCGGAGGCTTGGGGAGCTGAGAGGCGGTCGGGGGCTCGGGAAGGCAGGTCAGGTGCAGCTGGGGAGGCCGCCGGTCGGAGGAGAGAAGGATAGGTCGGGGGTTCATGGAGGTAGGAGACTGCTGGGGGCTCGAGGAGATTGGCCAGGTGTTGCCAGGGGATCGAGATGGCCGAGGGCTTGGAGAGTTGGAAGGCAGTCGGGGACTCTGAAAGGTGGGTTGGATGCAGTCGAGGGGAGGCCATCGACCAGGGGGGAGAGGGGGTGGCAGGAAAACTAAAGGATCAGAGGTTTATGGAGGTAGGAGGTGGTTGGGGCTTGAAAATACGGGCCTCGTGCAGCCGAGGGAGGCCACTGGCTTGCGGAGAGGGGTGGCGGGGGATCGATGGGTGGGGAAGAGGGCAGTGGTGGTGGGGATAAAAATGCTGGAGGGTGGGGGCAGGGTGGTGGAAAAATGAGGATCCAGTGGATGGTAGGATGGAAGAAAATGAGGGGGCGGTGGGCGGTGGCATGGGGACAAATGAGGGTGCGCGGCGGGGAGGGTGAAAATAAGGTGGAAAGATTATTAGCTATGGCAGATTTGATCGCTAATAATTATTTTCTATTACTAATATGTAAAAAATTATTAATGACAAAAGTTACGATCGATAACATTATTTCCATCATTAATAATTAAATATTTAAAATAATATTTTTAAATTATTAGCGATGGCATCCTTGCCATGGCTAAAGCCATCGCTAATATAATTATTTTTTTAATTTTTTTGGATGGTTTAAAATTAATATTTAATTTTATTAATTTTTAAATATAATTAATTTATAAATCAAATTCTAAGTAATTTAAATTAGATTTAATTTAATTAGACTTAACTTAATTTGAAGCAAATTTGGTTTTAATATTCTAATTAAAACATGAATTCAAAGTCTAATTGAATTAGGCTTCACACGATTTTGAATTGGATTCGAATCAAACCCAAATTAAAAATTATTTTCTTATAACTGATTTAAGTCACATTAAATTTAATTAGATTTGACTTAATTTGAATATAATTAATTTTTATAATCTAATTAGGACTTGGATTCAAAGTGCAATTGAATTAGGTTAGATAGGATTTTGAATTGGATTCGAATCGAGTTTCAATTGTATTTAGATCGAACCTAAATTGAAAACCATTTTTTTCTAATTGATTATAATCAGATTTAATTTTATTAGGCTTAACTTAATAATAAAGTAATTAGATTTTATTATCCATATAGGATCTGAATTTTAAAGTCTAATTGAATTAGAATTGACAGATAATCTAATTAGATTCGAATCAGGTTCAAATTAGATTCAAATTGAATCCAAATTGAAAATTATTTTCTTCTAATTGATTTAGATCAACTTTAATTGGATTAATTTTGACTTAATTTGAGATTAATTAGATTTTATAATTCGTGTAAGATTTGGATTCAAAGTCTAATTGAATTATATTTGATAGAATTTTAAATTAAATTCAAATCGAATTCAAATTGAATTCAAATTGAATTCAAATTGAATCCAAATTAAAAATTATTTTTTTAATTATTTAAATTAATTTAAATTTAATTAGGCTTGACTTAGATTAAAAGTAATTGGATTTTACTACCTAAGTAGGATTTGAATTAAAAGTCTAATTAAATCAGAATTGATAGAATTTCGAATTGGATTCGAATTGAACCCAAATTAAATACTAATTTCTCCTAATTAATTTAAATTAAATTTAATATAATAAATCTTAATTTAATTTAAGATTAATTAAATTTTATAATTTAAGTAGAACTTAGATTTAAAGTTTAATTAAATTTGGTTTGGTAGAATTTTGAATTAGATTTGAATTGGGTTTGTGCTAGAGTTAGAGGATTATTAGCGATGGCAAGATATACCATCGCTAGTTCTATTACCAATTATTTTTTAAATATTTTTTTTAAAAAATATTATTGATGGTAGATTTTTATTTCTAATATTCAAAAACACCATCACTAATTTTTATTTTATGTTTAAATATTATAAAAAATTTAAAATTTTATATAATTTTAGCGGTGGTGTGTGCCATCACTAATAATAAAAACACCATCACTAATAGTTTAATATTAGCGATGATAATATTTTTATCACTAATAATCCAAATTTACCATCGCTAATAATTTTATTAATTTAAATATTTTAAAATATTTTTTTTATTTTTAGAGATTGCTTTTGTCGTCATTAATAATTTATTTACCATCGCTAATAACACACTGCCGCTAATAATAAAAACACCATCGCTAATAGTTTAATATTAGCAATGGCAATATTTTTGTTGCTAATAATATAAATTTATCATCGCTAATAAATTTTTTTATTTAAATATTTTAAAATATTTTTTTATTTTTAGAGATGATTTTTGCCATCACTAATAATTTATTTATCATCACTAATATTATTAGCGATGGCCTCATTATTTTATTGGCATTATGGTTGCAAAAAGCTTTATTAGCGATGAGATTTATTGCCGTTGCTAATACCATCGTTAAAATCCAATGTTCTTGTAGCATTGGACTCTCCAATAGACTCTTCACCTAGTCCAATCTTAGAGAAGATCCATCATTTGTTAAATTGGGCCGCTACTTTGTCTCCTATGATTGGCTAAGTGCTATCTCGATGACTTCACTCCTCTTTCTAGCTAGAGCTACTTCAGATCATACCCCACTGCCATTGCTTCCTACTGTCAGCATACTAGGTAAGCCTTATATTAGAAAACCATTTTGATTTGAAAACTTCTGGCTAACCATTGCAAAAATCGATGATCTCATTCAACGATGGCAGGAGGCAACTCCTTGCCCCTCTAACGCCATGGAAACTATAATAAGAAAACTTGGAGTAATTCGTGCAAAAATCAGAGCCTGGAATTACACTAAAGTAGGTAATATAATCATGAGGAAGAACAAGCTATTTGAGAAAATATCCCTTCTAGATTTTGAAGAGGAAATCAAAAATCTACACAATATAGAGTTTGAGGATAGACAGAGTAGTAGCTAAAGTAGAATTGGATCAAATCCTAGCACAAGAAGAACTCTTATGGAAATTGAAAAAAATTGTAGTTTCTAGTCCGTAGGATCAATATGATCAGATCAAATTTGCAATGGACTTTTCCAAAAATTTTCTTATGATTCGATTAGATTTGATTAGATTGATCTGATTATAAAAATAAAAATTAAATTAAAAATAGTGATTATGATATCACCTATTTGGATGAACTATTCACTCATAATGATGATCTAACAGTGATCTAAGATTTTGACTTGAGCCTCGCACATGCCTGACCTCTACCAGTGTCCACTCGGGTCAAATCTGGAGGACCTCTCCTTCTAGATCTAATCTTAGAAAATTAGATCTTAGATGTTCCTGGTGCACCTTCAAAATGATCTTCGACAACAACTCGTCTGTCTCACAAACTAGAAATCGTCAGCATGGTCTTTGCATCATCAGCACTTCAACTCTTGTTTGCTGATTTTGTCCAACTCCTTGGGCATGGGAAGAGGGAGAGGAGGAGGATAAGTGGTATGGGAGATGGAAGGAGTATCAACATAAAGGGCTATCTTTTGATAGGCCATGAATTTTCAGCATGAAGAATTTTAAAATGGGCTATCCTCCGATAGGCCATAGAATTTCTCTCTAAGAATGATTGTCCGATAACTCCTGAAGAGAGAGAGCATATGAGTAGAGTCCCATATACTTCGATAGTGATATCTATCATGTACGCCATGATATGTACGTGATCAGATGTGGCATGCTCACTAGGAGTAGTGAGTAAATACCAATCTGATCCTAGAGAAAATCACTAGAAAGTAGTTAAAGCCATCCTTAAGTATTTGAGAAATACTAAGAATCAATGGTTGATTTATGGTGACTCAGATTTGAAACTTATAGGATTTACGAACTCCAGCTTTCAATCTGGCCAGGATGACAGTAAAAGCGTATTAGATTACATCTTTACTCTAAATGGTGGAACCATCTGCTGGAAGAGTTTCAAGCAGCATACTATGGTAGCTTTGTTTACAAGATGGAGTACATCGTAGCATCAGATGCTACGAAGAAAGCTGTGTGGCTAAGAAAATTTATAATCGAGCTTGGAGTAGCACCCTTCCTTGATGGCCCGATCCTGCGCTACTATGATAGAACTGGTGCCATTGCTCAAGCGAAGGACCAAAAGGCACACCAACGGACAAAGCACATATTGCACCACTTTCATCTAGTCTCGAAGATTGTGGATCAAGGTGATGTCGATCTTTCGAAGATTGATAGAAAAGAAAATATGGCTGACCCCTTCACTAAAGTCCTGGCAATAAAGAAGTTCGACAACCACAAGTGGAAGATGGGTATTAGATACTATGCTGAGTGGCTTTAGGACAAGCGAAAGTTATTGAAAAATATATCCCAAAGTCAATCATCAGTCTTTTGATAGTTGAGCTATATTATAATCATAATTAATTTATTAATAAATATTTAATATTTTAGTATTTTTCATCATAAAGTCTACATCTATTAATAAACTTCATTATTGTGATGAAGTTCTTAGGACTATTTAGTTTCGACAAAGAGAGAATTTATCAATTAGTTCTTAAAATTATTCACGATCAAAAGATAGGCTGTTAATAAGGATGACAGTATCTATCGAGCATAGATTGCTATATGCCATAAAGATTGATTATCCTCTTAACTAAGAAGTATTGAGACACTAGTATGACATGCAGGTGAGATGTAAGGATACATCATCATTGAACATGACCAATTTCTATTCTACTATCGAGAATATCTCTGATGGAATATAGGTATAAATATTTTTTAGATCTGAGGTCACCTCAGTGTCTTGTAAGTAACTCACTGTACTTTGGTATAGAACTAACTGAATTTCTAATTCAGAAATAGAAGATTTTTAGACATAGTCAAGTACTTGCGAAGTCCGTGTGTGATCAAGATGGGATTGACCACTCTAAGAGTTGGAGAAGAATGCATCACCATAGTTTAATATAGCAAATCTTGGTTGGGATAATCCATGAGATGGATTTGAAATTTTGAAATACAATATGGACAGCCTGATCAGAGTTGATAGTTGAAGTCTAAGATGTCCTACAAGTATTTTGGTCAAGGAGATGAATTATATGGAAACTATATCTATATAGATTCTAAGGATGTTGTTCTATACAATCGACCTATCCGATCATCGGGTATCATTGCTAGATGATCACTTCAATTGGCATAAAAATTTATTTCTATTTTATTGGCTTAGGTTTAGACCTATGGGGTCACACACATTAGTGTTCAGGATCTGATCGGATGGTTGATCAATGACTAAGAATTGTTCTAGGGTTAAACGATTAATACAATTGATGTTTAACTTTGTGCAAGTGTTGTAGGAGGATTGATTAGCAATTAGATTACTAATGAAGGAGAATCCTGATTTTCCAGGTCAGGTCCATTCAGATCTGATTGGATCAAGAGGCATATTTCAAAAATTCTCCTCTTATATTCAGATCAGATCTGACACTTTTTAGATCTGATTCATAAACTAATAATTAAGAAAATAAAACTAAATTAATTCTAAATTAATTTTTACCTTGATCTTGGGTAATCTGATTACCCATTGATGATCCTGTGGAAGCTCTGAGGTTCTGGATCTAGCCATGCAAGCGTCTGACCTCTATCGGTATCCACTTAGGCTGGATCTGGAGATCTTCTCCTTCTCTTTCTTTTCTCCAAAAATCAAATTTGGATATGATTTGGAGGATCTTCAAAACTTCTTCTGAAGATCGCCCATCGTCTCTGCAGCAGTGCTGCCTTCTTTCTTTTTCGTCAGCCTTTCTTGCCTGACTCGCACTAATCTGAAGGCCCAACTTCCTTGGGCATGGAGAGGAGGGAGAGGGCTAGATGGTGGCATGGAGAAGGAAGAGGGACAGCCTTGGGGCATGTCTTGGAAGAGGGGTTCTCAAAAGTGGGTGCAGACAGGGTCTTTTTATAGACTCTACTGCGCCATGCAGTGCTGCATCACCCCAGCCAATCACGTTGCTTCATGCAATCAGATCTAAATCTAATTGGTGGGATGACATCACCTGATCCAATCAGATAAGAGATCCACAGGTTCATTCTTAGATGGTGCCTAAGACTGGTCAAAGTAGATACCCAAGGGCCACCCAGTAGAAACGAAGAAGTAACCTGGAGTCCCATCCATATGGGACTCCAGCATCCATATCCATGGGCGCATGCCATCCTAGGCATGCGCCCTCTTCTTTCCAATTTCTAGAGAGGGGACAAGCCCCTATCTGCTCTCCAATAAGTGCATGACACATGGGCAGATGTCCAAGTGTCAAAGGTCAACGTTTGACCAAGTCAAAGTACAAGAATTAGCAGGTGATGAAAAATAGTAGGTGTTGTCTCAAATTTATCTCATAAATTAAGACAATCCTTTTCTGACTTGGACAAGCTCTAGTTAGACCAGGTAAAGGTACTTGAGTGAGCACAAACTCATTTGACTCAGTCGAGACAACTTTTATGATAAGAAAAAGGAGAACGTTAGGCTCAATCATGTGCTAGCACGATTTCCTTGAACCTAATTGAATCTTATTCAAATCAATTGAACTGGGTTAGTCCAATTGATGATATCCAGATCCAAATCCTTATTTTTATGACCTAGTTAGGTTCAGTTCTATATGATAATGGGATATGTCATGATCTCCATCATCGACATCATCAAAACTCCTTTTGATGGATCAGAACTCTTCTGATTCAGACAACTTAGAATGATCGATCATCTAAATCATTCTAATTGCTCCCAAAATCCATCAGTGACACCTAGCAGCATATGGTGGCAACCCATCAAAACTGAAAATGAACCTCTCGGTGCAGCTACTTGTGTGATTAAGTTCTTCTATCTTGAGCCCCGATCAGATTAGGGTTAAGGTGAACTCGTCAAACCCTAATTTCTATCATATGATTTAATCATTCGATTCAAGTCCGATGTGAAAACCTTAATAGAAACTCTTTCTATTATTTCACACTCTCTACCATGGCCATGGGCTTATGGACTTGATTCTCATGATCATCATAGGGCTGCTCCTCATCCACCGAGGTAGATAGATTCCATCTTGGTGCAATCCAATTCCTACAATGAACATGCTATAGCCAACATACACCTCAGGATTCTGAATGGCTAGGAGATCGAGTCATGGTGTAGTCAAACTATAACACCCTCAAGGATGAACTGCCGATGCACCTCAGGTCAAAGAACCAGACACACCACTGCAGCATCGAGTCAGTCATTCGACGAGAAGGTAGACTTCCTTATGACTACTCGAGGTGGTCACGCTCAGTGCCCTCATTCTCTAACGAGTACCTATACTCTCGCTCCAGTGTCTCCTACACCATAGACTCAAGACTCATCTACTACAAAGAAGTGATTGTATACTAATCTTCTAGATTAATCACCATCCTCATGATGATCCTACAGTCAGAAGCATTTTATGAGTTAATAATAAAAATTCTTGTCTTAAATTTTTAACTTTTGAAAATAAGAATTATCATTACCATTAACTCAAAGGATGTATCACAGACACTAAATACACTTATGTGATAGAAAATAATCTATTTTATTATTTATAGTCAAAATTATAATTTTACCCTTTGAAGTGTATTATAAGTGTCAGCCAATTCTGGCTTCTAGGGCACACATATCTAACAAACTTCCACTTGATTTAAAGCCAATTAGCTATAAATCTAAGTCCCATCTTCTCAAAATGGTCTTCAATCTTCTGTTGGCCCAAAGACTTTGTAAGTGGGTCTGTCGCATTGTCTGTGGAGTCGACTCTCTTGACCTCAACGTAATCCTTCTCAAGGTAATCATGGATGAGGTGGTATCACCGCTCGATGTGCTTGGATTTTTGGTGAGACCTCGACTTCTTAGCAAGGGCTATGGTGCCATTGTTGTCACAGTACAGAGGAATGGCATCTGATCGCATCACTCCGATCTCCACGATAAACTTCTTATACCAGAATGCTTCCTTCATAGCTTCTGATGCAGCGATATATTCTGCTTCCATGGTGGAATCTGCTATCACTATCTGTTTGAAAATTTTCCAACTGACAGCTCCACCATTGCACACAAACAGACTCCCAGATGTCGACTTTCGATCATCTACATCAGACATAAAGTCCGAGTCTGTATACCCTTAGACTTGGAGTTCTCCATTACCAAAGACCAACAACATATCCTTAGTTCTTCTCAAGTACTTAAGGATACATTTCATAGAAGTCCAGTGTTCTTCACCTGGATTTGACTGATATCTGCTCGTGACACTCACAGCATGGGCTATATCAGGTCATGTACATAACATGGCATACATGAGGCTCCCTATTGCTGAAGCATAAGGGATCTTGCTCATGCGTTCTATTTCCTCAGGTGTGCTAGGGCACATCTTCTTGGAAAGATGAATGCCATGCCTGAAGGGTACTAAACCCCTCTTAGAGTTTTCCATACTAAACCTCTTTAGTACTTTCTCTATGTACATCTTCTGTGAAAGTCCTAGCATCCTATTCGGTCTATCTCTATAGACCTTAATTCCTAGAATAAAGGATGCTTCTCCTAGGTCTTTCATGGAGAATTCTTTAGATAACCACATTTTAACTATGGTCAACATGGGAATATCATTCCCAATAAGGAGGATGTCATCCACGTACAATACGAGGAAGACAACAGCGCTCCCACTGACCTTTTTGAAGACACATGGTTCCTCCTCATTTTTGATGAAATCAAATATTTTGATCACATCATTGAAACGAGTGTTCCAGCTCCGAGATGCTTGCTTAAGTCCATATATGGACCTTTGCAGCTTGCAAACCTTGTGATCATCATCACTGGATGTGAAACCTAGCGGCTGTTCCATATAGATATCTTCCTCAAGATATCCATTTAAGAATGCCATTTTCACATCCATTTGCCATATTTCATAATCGAAATAGGCTGCAACAGCAAGCAATGTGCGGATGGATTTTAGCATAGCTACTGGCGAAAAGGTATCCTGATAGTCAATGCCTTCACGTTGACTATAACCTTTTGCCACTAATCTAGCCTTGAATGTCTCCACATTCCCATCTGCACCAATCTTTCTCTTGAAGATCCATTTACACCCAATAGGTACTATACCTTCTGGTGGATCTACCAAGGTCCAGACTTGGTTTGAGTGCATCGAGTCAATTTCTGACTTCATTGCCTCTAACCATTTCTCGGAGTCGATATCTGATATCGCCTCGTTATAGGTTTTGGGATCATCACCATGAACCCCATTACCTATGAGGAACATTTTCTCTACATCCTCTGAAATAGTACCTAAGTACCTTTCAGGGGATGGGAAACCCTTTTCGATCTACGAGGTGGAGGAGGTAGTGTATGGATTGGCTTAACCTGATTTGGTTCCATTTGGTCCTTAGCTCATTGCTCTTGTGAGACTTTCTCATCGAGCTTAATCTGCTTTCCAATGCCGCTATCTTGAATAAACTATTTTTCAAGAAAGATGGCATGTCGACTCACAATCACATTGTGATCTTCTGGAATGTAGAAATAATATCCTAATGACTCTTTAGGATATCCTATGAATCGAGCTCTAAAGGACCTAAAGTCTAACTTATCCGCTTGTTGTCTTTTGACATGAGCCGGACAACCCCAAATTCTGAGATGACTCAGACTTGGTTTCTTACCATGCCATATCTCATACGGTGTGGTAGGAATGGTTTTAGAAGGAACCCTATTCAGTAAGTATATTGTAGTTAACAAATAGTATCCCCAAAGAAAATTAGGAAGGTCTGTGAAGCTCATCATGGATCGGACCATATCTAATAGGATTCGATTTCTCCATTCTGAAATCCCATTGAGTTGAGGTGTTCCTGGTGGAGTCCATTGAGAGACTATTCCATTTTCTTTGAGATAGTCCAGGAATTTCTGACTAAGGTATTCACCTCCTCGATCTGATCGAAGAACCTTAATGGGTTTTTCAATTTGCTTTTCTACTTCATGTCTGAATTCTTTGAACTTTTCAAATGCTTCAGACTTGTATCTCATAAGATATACATACCCATACCTAGATAAATCATCAGTAAAGGTTATGAAGTAGACTAAGTTGCTTTTAGCCAGCACATCGAATGGGCCACACACATCTGTATGTATTAGGGCAAGAAGATCCGTGAACCTTTTCCCATGTCCTACAAAGAAAAGTTTAGTAATTTTGCCATGAAGACAGTATTCACAAATTGGATATGACTCGAAAGTCAATGGACTCAATAGCCCAATTTTCTTCAATTTGTTAACGCTATCTTCTGCTACATGACCTAATCTTAGGTGCCATAGATACCTATCATTAGGACTATCCCTAGGATGTTTTGATTTTGTGGCATTCATATTTTGCTCGAAGTTAAGAACAGATACATCAACATGTAATTGATAAAGACCATTAATAGGAAAACCATTTGCAATTTTATTTCTTTCATAAAGAATGTTACAATGGTCCTTAAGAAAACTAATTACATAGCCTTCTAATATAAGGCAAGAAACAGAAATCAAATTCCTTCTTGCTGCAGACACAAAATAACAGTCTTTTAATACTATGTCTAAACAAGATGGTAGTCAAAGAGGGTATATTCCCACGGCAACGGTAGCAACTCTTGCTCCATTTTCAATATGTAGGATCATCTCACCATCCCTCAACCTCCTGCTATCCTCAAGACCTGCATAGAAGTGCACAAATGATCACTAGAACTAGAGTCAAGCACCCAATTTGATGCAGAAGAAACCATAAGGTTAGACTTAATAACGAGCATACCTCCACATCTGTATGTATTAGGGCAAGAAGATCCGTGAACCTTTTCCCATGTCCTACAAAGAAAAGTTTAGTAATTTTGCCATGAAGACAGTATTCACAAATTGGATATGACTCGAAAGTCAATGGACTCAATAGCCCAATTTTCTTCAATTTGTTAACCCTATCTTCTGCTACATGACCTAATCTTAGGTGCCATAGATACCTATCATTAGGACTATCCCTAGGATGTTTTGATTTTGTGGCATTCATATTTTGCTCGAAGTTAAGAACAGATACATCAACATGTAATTGATAAAGACCATTAATAGGAAAACCATTTGCAATTTTATTTCTTTCATAAAGAATGTTACAATGGTCCTTAAGAAAACTAATCACATAGCCTTCTAATATAAGGCAAGAAACAGAAATCAAATTCCTGCTTGCTGCAGACACAAAATAACAGTCTTTTAATACTATGTCTAAACAAGATGGTAGTCGAAGAGGGTATATTCCCACGGCAACGGTAGCAACTCTTGCTCCATTTTCAATATGTAGGATCATCTCACCATCCCTCAACCTCCTACTATCCTCAAGACCTGCATAGAAGTGCACAAATGAGCACTAGAACCTAGAGTCAAGCACCCAACTGGATGCAGAAGAAACCATAAGGTTAGACTCAATAACGAGCATACCTCCAGAAGGACCTTCCTTCTTCTTTAGGGTGGCCTAGGTAAGTAGGGCAGTTCCGCTTTCAGTGGCCATCATTGTTGCAATGGAAATACTTTCCTTTGTCAGCGGTCTTCTTCTTCGGCTCTGCCTTTTTCTTCTTTCCTCCTTCCACCTTCTGCTTTTTTGTAGACTTCTTCTTCTTTCCAAAAGACTTTCTCTTGGAAGAAGTCCATTCCATAGCAAGCACTGAGCCTTTAGAACCTTTCATGGAAAGCTCAGCGGTAACCAGCATGTTCATAAGTTCGGACCAAGGAGTTTTGAAGTTTATGCATATGGTAGTTCATGATGAACTATGCCCATATGCATCAGTCAAGGATTGCAGAATTATGTCATTCTGTAGATCCAAGTCCAACCTCACTTCGAGCTTCTCAAGCTCTTCCAAGTCCTTGATCATCATCAGATAATGATCTTGGACTGACTGTCCATCGCGCATCTTAGCCTTGAACAGTCATTTAGTGACTTGATACTTGGCTGCACGACTCTGTTCACCAAACATCTCCTTGTAGGTGAGCCAACATTTGGTGAGCAGTTCTGATATCTTCATGTTGGTGCTGAAGCTCATCAGACATCGAGCCCAACATGTAGTATCTGGCCTTATTATCTTCGTCAGTCCACTTATCCAGAGATGCTCTCTGTTCAGTGGATGGACGAGCTGGTAAGGTGGGAGAGGGTCCTGGATCCAATACATGAGTTAACTTCTCAAAACCCAAAATAATTTTGTAGTTTCTGAAGCCAATCCTTGATAATTTGGTCCGATCAGTCTATGTGTGTCCAGGATTCGTGCTAGTGGATTGGATGCAGACATTTTTCTATAGAGAGTCAAAGTTTCTAGTTAGATATTGTAATTAAGACTTAACCAATTTGTTTAGAAAATTTTATTTTTAAACAAATTAGCTCCCACTATTTTCTCGGATCCCTACACTCCCTCTGTAGAGATGCGAAAATCTCCATGATTAATGATTTCTAGTGGGTGGTGCGGTCTCACCAACTGACTCATCACCTCACCTAACAGTTATTGGTGATGGGTTAGCCAATGAGTGAACAACTCTTGTTCAATGATTCTCTAATCATGGTGCACCCAAACTTGGTCTCTAATTCATGAATCTCACCATATCCGAAATATTGATCCACTCCTTAGTTAAGTCAGACCCACCATTTGCATAGACTGGATTTCCTAATTGAGTCTCTCACCGTATCCAAAATATTGAGCCCAACTCATCCTCCAGCCCATAGCATCCAATGCCTAATAGACATGGTTGCATCTTTTCCGGTGCAACTGAGCCACTGTATCCAGTCGAGAACAATCAACCCCGGGAAGGGCCCGCACATCTACAATGGTGGAAGACCTCAGACTTAATCTTTTCTTAGGGAAGAATTGATTCAGGTCTCATTAAACTAGACTTGATCATAGTCATAACAATTATGACTAACCTAGTGGCATGGGTTAGCTCGGATTATTGACCACCTCAGATCAGAACTGTGTCAACAGATATGGCCAGGTAAGTGAGACCGGATGGAAGGGATATGCCATTAACTCGTACAAGAATGCATTCAGAGTCGAGTAGCTTCCAATTAAAAATCAGTCGGTCGTATGTGCCAAACTTACCTTAGACACCAAATTATTGAGCCAGAACCAATTGGGTTAGCCTACAATCCAGACTCTAACCTCTGAGCCTAATTAGGTCTTGCTTGATCGATCACATCGTGACTCGATCTTGACCCAGACTTAATCCTATTAGGCTGGTCAATTTAAGCATTGTTGATCCCATCTAACCAACTCTTGATTCGGATTTGATCAACCGCTTAGACCTAATTGAGCTACCCAAGCCCGAACCCAGTATTATGAATATGTCTTAGATCTAAAATTCTCAATTTTAGACCTAATTAATATTTCATAATCTTAATTCTTAATTAAGTAGGGTTCATAAACAAAATATGCACAATAAATCCTAGGGTTTCAGGATCTAGGATTTTGCAGAAAGTAAGTTTTGGGTTTCTGATTAAGGACGAACGCAGCACCCCTACACATCATAAGAACACCCCATCGAATGGGAGGAGAGGGCCTTTAAACCCTTCTTCATTCTTATGATCGGACGGCCAAGAGGAACGCCTTAATCAAAAATATAATATCTACAAAATAATTTTAGATCTATATCATATATCTCATATAACAAATTAGATCTAATTTCATGGCATATTTTTGCATACATCTCATGTATCGAATATCATGCATATTTTTAGATCTAAATTATCTCATAATAATCTAAAAAATTAGATTTAAATTGATCTTATCAAAATAAATTCTAATCTAGACAACTATGTAGAACTATTCTACAACTAGTCTAGACATGCATCAATCATATCTCATATGATGTTTAAAATTAAATAATTTTTATTTACTATTTTTTAGATGTTATTATAATAATTATAATATCAAAAATAAAGTAAATAAATAGATCTAAAAATATGATTTAATCAAATTAAAAAAATGACATGCAAGACTATTCTATAGAACTATTCTATTTTAGAACTAGTCATGCATATTTTCTAATCTTAGATCCTAAATTAATTTAATTTTAATTTTTTAATTTTTTGATTTTAGATCTGATCACATCTCATGTGACATCTAAAATCACTTATTTTTTAATTAAAATAAATTTAAAATTAGATCTAAAAAAAATTTTTAGAACCTTGGCTCTGATACCAGTTGAAGGAAAATCCTGATTTTCCGGATCCAGGTTCGTTCAGATCTGATCAGATCAAGAAAGATATTTTCAAAAATTTTCTCTTTATATCTAGATCAAATTTGATATTTTTAAATTTAATTTATAAATTAATAATTAAAAAAATAAAACTAAATTAAATTCTAAATTAATTTTTACCTTGATCTTGGGTAATCCTATTACCCGTTGATGATCCTATGGAAGCAGCGGAAGGTTCTGGATCTAGCCATGCAAGTGCCTGGCCTCTACCGATATCCACTCAGGCTGGATCTAGAGATCCTCTTCTTCTCTATCACATCTCCAAAAATTAGATCTGGATCTGATCTGGAGGATCTTCAAAACTCCTTTTGAAGATCAGCCAGTCGTCCTTTGCAGCAGCGCAGCCTTCTAGCTTTTTCGTCGCCTTTCTTGATCTTGATTCGCACCAACTGAAGGCCCAAAACTTCCTTGGATGTGAGAGAGAGGGAGGGGGCAGATGGTGGCATGGAGGAGAGGGAGAGGACAGCCTTGGGGCGTGGCTTTTGGAAGAAGGGTTTCTCAAAAGTTGGGTGCAGATAGGGTCTTATTTATAGACTGCTGATCCAACTCCTCTTCTTCCCAACCAATCACAACCCTTTGTGAAATCAGATCTAAATCTGATTGGTGGGAATAGAGTCCCTTGGATTCCTCCTTAGATGGGTGCCTAAGACCATAGTTCAAAGTTTTCTTAGAGGCGTCTAAGACTGGTCAAAAAGAGATACCCAAGGGCCACCTAAGTAGAAAACCAAGAAGCAACCTGGAGTCCCATCCTATGGGACTCCAGGCATCCCTATCCATCGACGCACGCCATCCTAGGCATGCACCCCTTCCTTTCCAATTTCCAAAGAGGGGACAGGCCTCCACCTAGCTCTCCAATAAGTGCATGGACATATGGGCAGAATGTCCAAGGGTCAAAGGATCAATATTTGACCAAAGTCAAAGTACAAGAAATGGCAGGTGACCAAAAATGGCAGGTATTGTCTCAAATTTACAAAATAAGACAACCTTTTCTGACTTGGACAAGCTCCAGTCAGACCATATGAAGGCCTCTGATTGAGCACAAACTCCTTTGGCTCAGTCAGGACAACTTATTTATGATAGTAAAAGAAGAACGTTAGGTTCAATCGAGTGCTAGCACGATTTTCCTTGAACCTAATTGAATCTCATTCAGATCAATTGAACTGGGATAGTTCAATTGATGATCACCAGATTCAAACCCTTTGTTTGTGTGATCCAGTTAGGTTCAGTTCTGTATGGTAATGGGATATGTCATGATCTCTATCATCGACATCATCGAAACTCCTTTCGATGGATCAGAACTCTTCTGATTCGAACAGCTAGAATGATCGATCATCTAAATCATTCTAATTGCTCCCAAAATCCACCAGTGACACCTAGCAGTATATGGTGGCAACCCATCAGAGCTGAAAATGCGAACCTCTTGGTGCAGCTACTTGTGTGATTAAGTTCTTCCATCTTGAGCCCCGATCAGATTAGGGTTAAGGTGAACTCGTCAAACCCTAGTTTCTATCATATGATGTAATCATTCGATTCAAGTCCTGATGTGAAAATCTTAAATAGAAACTCTTTCTATTATTTCACACTCTCTGCCATGGCCATGGGCTTATGAACTTGATTCTCATGATCATCATAGGACTGCTCCTCATCCACCGAGGTAGATAGATTCCATCTTAATGCAATCCAATTCCTATAATAAACATGCTATAGCCAACACCGAGGTAGATAGATTCCATCTTAATGCAATCCAATTCCTATAATAAACATGCTATAGCCAACATACACCTCAGGATTTCGAACAGCTAGAAGATCGAGTTATAGTGTAGTCAAACTATAACACTCTCAAGGTGAACTATCGATGCATCTCAAGTCAAAGAACCAGACGCACCACTACAACATCGAGTAGTTATCGACGAGAAGGTAGACTTCCTTATGACTACTCGAGGTGGTCACGCTCGGTGCCCTCATTCTCTAACGAGTACCTGTACTCTCGCTTCGGTGTCTCCTACAATGTAGACTTAAGACTCATCTATTACAAAGAAGCGATTGTACACTAACCTTTTAGATCAATCACCATCCTCATGATGATCCTACGGTCAGGAGCATTTTATGAGTTAATAATGAAAATTCTTGTCTTAAATTTTCAACTCTTAAAAATAAGAATTATCATTACCATTAACTCAAAAGATGTATCATAGACACTAAATACACTTATGTGATAGAAAATAATTCATTTTATTATTTATAGTTAAAATTATAATTTTGCCCTTAGAAGTGTATTATAAGTATCAGCCAATTCTGACTTCTAGGGCACACATATCTAACAACTAATTAGTTTAATTTGATTAAGCTAGTGGATTGAGATTAAGTCAAATTAAATATGATTTAATTAGATTTTGTTTGAGCTTGATTGGATCAAGTCCAATTGGTTTATTGGATAAGCTAATTGCAAGGTAGAACGAGTCCTAGTTCAATTAGGACTTGGGTTAACCCAATTTGTAATTTAATTAAAAATTAAATTAAAATAAAATCTAATTTAATTAGATTCTTAATTGGATTAGGACCTAATCTAATTAGGTTGATTTGCTTCTAGTTTAATTTAGTTTGAGAAACCATATTTGACCAAGTCAAATATGGAATCCTAGTAAGACTAGGATTCTCTACCTTGTGCCACCTACATCCCATGGGCATCCCATGCCCCCTCTCTTGGTTTATTGCATGGAAACACACATCTCTCTGATCTTCATGCACGTCCACCCTCTCCCTCTCTTTCTTATTTGGAAATAGGTTGTGGACCAAGTCAATAGAAGGTAAGTAGTTTTGGTTTTGAATTCCATATGATAGAATCCCAATAAACCAAAACACCTCCCTTACTTATGCTGCCTACTCCTATTTTTCCTTTGGTTTTGTTTGGTGGAATTGAGGGGTTTTTGTGTGCCATTTGATGATGGTCCACGATAGAAAAATAGGAGGGAGCGCCCAACACTTGGGCGCCCCAACTTGTTGCCTAAATTAGACATGCCTTGTCTAGGTATTTGACCTAGACAAGACTCCCCCATATCTCATTATTTAAAGGACTTTTTGGCCTAATTTTTTGAGATATTATATACCATTGAGAGGGATCTTGGGCATGTGAAAATTAGAGAGAGAAACATCTTGGGCATTGAGATTTCATAGATACCAATATAGGTGTCTAGGTGAGAGAATAGAGAAGAAGAAGAGGGTCGTCTTCTAGGTTTCTTTTGTTCTTTCCTTCTCTTCCTTCTTATTAGAGATATTTGAGAGTTGTCTCAGATTTAAAGTCTCTCTTCTTCCTTCTGATTTTTGAAGAGTCCAAATCTTGAAGAGAAAAGAACCGGATCGACCGTCGAAGAAGGATCAGCACAGTACTAGCATACTGTACTGATTTTTGAGCAACAAACTTCTAATCAAGATTGGTGGGCTCATGTGGACATCCTTTAGAGGCCAGACATATGTGTCGCTTAGAGCTACATCCTCAAGTCTAGATCAGCAAGTTAGAAAGTCTAACTTGCATAGGTAATATGGATCTGATCCCATGTTTTATACTTGAATGCGATCTAGTATAGATCAATGTTGATGTGTTCAACATATCTTTCTTTTCTAATATTTTTAATTTTTGATTTAATCACATATAATAATAATATAATAGAATCTTAGATCTAGTAGTTTTTTAATTTTTATAAATTAATTTTAATTAATTCCTATCTTTTGCTGCCTAGATGTTAAAAAGTTTCAAGATCTAGTCCTGAAATCCTAGATCTAGTTTCTTCAATTGGTATCAGAGTCTAGATTCGTTATTACATGATTGTATATTTATGTTTATATTAGATCTAATTTATAATCTAATTATTAAATCTAAAATTAAAAATTTTGATCATACGAACTGATATAAGATTGTCCTGCTGTAAGATTTACCCTTTATAGTGAAGAAGTTGTCCTAGTCCATGTAGATCTGATTCTAATCATAAATCTATTAGATGTAATCTAATTTTATTTATAATTTATTAGATTTAAAAGAGTTTTAAATTAGAAAGTAAAAGTTTTAGATTGCATGGACTGATTATAAAGTTATCCTGCTGTAAGATTTACCCCTTACAGTGGAGAGGTTGTCCTAGTACGTGCTGATTTAAAATATTAATCATAAAATTTTAGATTAAATCTATGAGATTTTATGATCTAATTAAAAATATTTTAATCTAATTTTAATCATCATAAATGTATTATATTTGATCTAAGATTATTTATGATTGATTGAAATTGAAATCGTTTCAATTACATGAACCTGTTTAGATTAGATCTAAAGTAGTTTCATGCTTATCTTATTTGGATATTGATTATGAATCAAACATGCAACTTGATTGGTAGAATCATGTTATAAAAATATTTTACAAACATAAAAAATATTTTTAAAAAGTTAAGAAGTTATTTTGATTAGGATCTAGGATTGTGAATTGAAGATCCTAAGACACAAATCATAATACATTAGATTAATGGGTTAGTAGGGATTAGGTCCATTAATTGGGTTAGACCTAGGGTTAGATTAAAAAATAAACTTAATTAGAGAATTGACTAAATCTAATCAATTATTGTCTTACATTAGATCAAGGTTCCTCTAGATCAATTGTAATAGTTATAGTTGGTCAAGTCCATGTCTTTAACGAGATCCAAGATAGACTTGATTCTTGGTTGTGCAGTCTAGCATGAACTGTTAAGTTGATCTAATCAAGACTAATTAAATCAGTTGGTGTCTAAGATAAATAAGATCGGTGGTCTTTAATTGGCAGCCCGCTTACCTGACCATTTTTGATGTGTTTAAGACAGACTTTGACAGACCCTTCCACCGATCAAACTATCTAGCCTCTTGATGAAATTATGTTTTAATCGAATCACTTGACTATTCGAGCTGATCTATGTCAGCTAGGTAAATTAGTGTGACTAATTTAGGTGCTCCTAAACCAGCCTATTAATGGTCTTTTTTAAGCTGACTTGATGAACCCAGTGGAAGAATCATGATAAGTTGGTTCATCTGACCTTCTTTTTCTCTTAAATTAAAATTGTCTAAAATTATTAGATTCTTAAAAAAAAAATGGTTATGGTGATAACTAGATCATTGCCTCCCATTAAGTGGATGATAATGGGTCCATCAATCGGATAATCATTGGAGGCCCAAAGGCCTGGTGCTTATTGGCCGATAGAATTATTATTCATAATATGACTTCTTGGCCACATCTTTATAAATGGTGGTTAGGTTGACCAATTGATAAACACTCAAATTAAGTTACTAGAGATACAAATTTAATTTAATTGCTCCTTATTTATTAACAATTTGATGCTTTCTAATATACTTTATGGGTAATTAAGAGTTTGGTCTCATACAATTCAAATTAGACTCAAATTGGCTCAAATTCAAGTGAACCAGGCAACCAACTCTCATTCAAGTGTGAACGCAACTTACTCATGAAGGGATAAGAAGCAACCTCCTCTTGATCAAGGGCCTAGAATTAAAGAAGATCTTTTACATGGATCCAAGTGTGAACATGACTTAAAGATCAAGGGCCTAGATTAAAAGATAACCTTTCACATAGATCCAAGTGTGAACGTGACTTAAAGATCAATGGATGAGAAGCAAGCTCCCTAATCCAATGGCCCATTTCTTGTTGCTTCTCCTTTTAATTAGTCCCACATGAAAAAAATAAAAAATCTGCCTCCCTCCTACACCTATAAATAAAACCCAATGCTTCTACCAAGAGAGAGATATCTCTACACACCATAACTCTTGTAGGGACCCGTACGACAGATGGGAATACCAACCCATAAAATTTTTATCCATCTTTTTTCCATTTTCTTCCATCCTTTCAACATACGAGAAGGAGAGTTAGCCAGGAAAAATGTGCTAGAGAAAAGTCTATTCTTTTTATTTTCTTGTTTCAGTTCCAAGCCCTGTTATGACTTAGAAGTTAGTTTTATATTAAATTTTTATTTTAGCAATAAAATTTTATTTTAATTTTTCTTTAATTATCACTTGTACAATTTAAATTCAGCACATAGGATAGTTTAATTTTATTATTCTGCTTATTTAATTTTTGCATCTCTTTTATTTTTTATAATTTAAATTTTAGCAAGTTGTATAGAATTTAATTTTAAATAATTATAAAATTTTAATTTAAATCATGTCTAGCTAAGCAATCCTCTGGAGTTTGCGATGAAGCTAAACCATGATTAGAAGTTATTTTTAGGATTTCTCCTTGGCTTTATCTTCTTAGTTCTTCCTCCTTCAAGCTTCTTGCCAAAAGACGTGATAGACTATCATTGGGTTTCAATCCCTTTATAGTTCATG
The DNA here is from genome assembly GCA_006176705.1 of Cocos nucifera. Classification (NCBI taxonomy): domain Eukaryota; kingdom Viridiplantae; phylum Streptophyta; class Magnoliopsida; order Arecales; family Arecaceae; genus Cocos; species Cocos nucifera. Next base: position 46,584 of record QRFJ01002932.1, on the reverse strand, counting down.
CTTTGTTGCCCAGGTATGGCTATCCAAGAGGGCGGGGGGGGGGGGTGTGAGTGAACTGGGTATATAAGAGGTTTGGCCAATTTAAAATCTAATGCTAATATATGCTTCTAATTAAAAGAACTTGAAATCTTGAATGCTTGTGGTGAATAAACAAGGTATAGCAGCGAAATTAGAAGTAACTGAAGGAAAATCCTAATTTTTTGGATCAGGTTCGTTCAGATTTGATTGGATCAAGAGATATATTTCAAATTTTTTTTCTTTGATCCATAATCAAATCTAGGATGTTTTAAATTTAATTCTTATTATTCTAATAATTAAAATAAAATCTAGATAAATTAAATCAAATTTAATTTACCTTGATGTAGGGTAATCGTATTACCCATTGATGATCCTGTAAGCAGCGAAAGGTTCTGGATCTAGCCATGCAAGTTCCTGGACTCTATCGATATCCACCGGGCTGGATCTGGAGATCCTTTTCTTCTCTATCACATCTTCAAAAATCAGATCTGAGTTTGATTTGGAGGATCTTCAAAATAACTTTCAAAGATCAGCAGTTGTCCTTTGCAGCAGCGTAGCCTTCTAGCTTTCTGTCGCCTTTCTCTCGTCTGGATTGCACCAACTAAGATCCCAAAATACTTTGGGCATGGAGAGGAGAGGGAGAAGATGGACTTGGCATGGAGGAGGAGGAGAGGCAGTCTTGGGGTGTGGGAATTTTTAGATGAGATGCTCCTTGAGTTGGGCGTAGGGTCTTATTTATAGACTATGCGTGATCCAACTCCTCTTCTTCCCAACCAATTACAATCCTTTGTGAAATCAGATCTAAATCTGATTGATGGGAATAGAGTCCCTTGGGATTCCTCCTTAGATGGCACCTAAGACTAGTCAAAGTTGGTTCTTAGGAGGAGTCTAATCGGAATCTAAAAAGGAGATGGAGTTCCTATCCAATAGGGACTCTTGGGCACCTCCAGCTTGGGCACACGCCAAGGGTGGCATGCGCCCTCCTCCTTGCTAGGTTCTGGCAGGGGGACAAGTCCCACCAGCTCTCCAATAGGTGTGTGACATGTGGACAAAAGTTAAAGTATCAATGGTCAATATTTGACCAGTCAAAGGTCAACTTTTGACTAAAGTCAAAGGACGAGAAATGGAAGGTGACCAAAAATGGCAGGTATTATCTTACAAAATAAGACAACCCTTTTTTGACCTGGACAGGCTCTAGTTAGACCAAGTGAAGGCCTCTGATCGAGTACAAACTCCTTTGGCTCTGTCAGGATAACTATTTATGATAGTAAAAGAAGAACGTTAGGTTCAATCGAGTGCTAGCACAATTTTGTTGAACCTAATTGAATCTCATTCAAATCAATTGAACTAGATCAATTCAATTGATGATCACCAGATTCAAACCCTTATTTGTGTGACCTAGTTAGGTTCAATTCTATATGGTAATGGGATATGTCATGATCTCTATCATCGACATCATCGAAATTTCTTTCGATGGATCAAAACTCTTCTTATTCGAACAGCTAGAATGATCAATCATCTAAATCATTCTAATTGCTCCCAAAATCCACCAATGACACCTAGCAGTATATGGTGGCAACCCATTAGAGCTGAATACAAACCTCTTGGTGCAGCTACCTATGTGATTAAGTTCTTCTATCTTGAGCCCCGATCAGATTAGGATTAAGGTAAACTCGTCAAACCCTAGTTTCTGTCATATGATGTAATCATTCGATTCAAGTCCAATGTGAAAACCTAAATAGAAACTCTTTCTATTATTTCACTCTACCATGGCCATGGGCTTCTGAACTTGATTCTTATGATCATCATAGGGCTGCTCCTCTACCACTGAGGTAGATAGATTCCATCTTGATGCAACCCAGTTCCTACAATGAACATGTTATAGCCAACATACACCTCAGGGTTCCGTATGGCTAGGAGATCGAGTTATAGTGTAGTCAAACTATAACACCCTCAAGATGAACTATCGATGCACCTCAGGTCAAAGAACCAGACACACCACTACAGCATCGAATCAGTTATTGACGAAAAGGTAGACTTCCTAATGACTACTCGAGGTGGTCACGCTCAGTGCCCTCGTTCTCTAATGAGTGTCTGTACTCTCGCTCCGGTGTCTCCACACTATAGACTCAAGACTCATCTACTAAAGAGAAGCGATTGTACACCAACCTTTCGGATCAATCACCATCCTTATGATGATCCTATGGTCGGGAGCATTTTATGAGTTAATAATGATTATTCATGTCTTAAATTTTTAACTCTTAAAAATATGAATTATTATTACCATTAACTCAAAGGATGTATCATAGACACTGAATACACATATGTGATAGAAAATAACCCATTTTATTAATTTTAATCAAAATTATAATTTTACCCCTGGAAGTGTATTACAAGTATCAGCTAATTCTAACTTCTAGGGCACATATATCTAACAATCTTCCACTTGTTCTAAAGCCAATTGGCTATAAGTCTAAGTCCCATCTTCTCAAGGTGGGGCTTCGATCTTCTGCTGGCCCAATGGCTTTGTAAGCGGGTCTGCCACATTGTCTATGGAGTCGACTCTCTTAACCTCGACGTAATCCTTCTCGAGGTAATCGCAGATGAGGTGGTATCGTCGCTCAATGTGCTTGGATTTTTGGTGAGACCGCGGCTCCTTAGCAAGGGCTATGGCGCCATTGTTGTCACAGTAAAGGGAAATGGCATCTGATGGCATTACTCCAATTTCTGCAGTAAACTTCTTGTACCAGAATGCTTTCTTTGCAGCCTCTGATGCAGCGATATATTCTGCTTCCATGGTGGAATCTGCTATCATGGTTTGCTTGGAACTCTTCCAACTGACAGCACCACTATTGCCACAAACAGACTTCCAGATGTTGACTTTCGATCATCTATATCGGACATGAAATCTGAGTCTATATATCTCTGGACTTGGAGTTCTCCGTTATCAAAGATCAACATCATATCCTTAGTTCTTCTTAAGTACTTAAGGATACATTTCACAGAAGTCCAGTGTTCTTCGCCTGGATTTGACTGATATCTGCTTGTGACACTCACAGCATGGACTATATCTGGTCGTGTACATAGCATGGCATACATGAGGCTCCCTATTGCAGAAGCATAAGAGATCTTGCTCATGCGTTCTATTTCCTCAGGTGTGCTAGGGCACATCTTCTTGGAAAGATGAATACCATGTCTGAAGGATATTAATCTTCTCTTAGAGTTCTCCATACTAAACCTCTTTAGTACTTCCTCTATATACATCTTCTGTGAAAGTCCTAGCATCCTATTCGGTCTATCCCTGTAGGTCTTAATTCCTAGAATAAATGATGCTTCACCTAGGTCTTTCATGGAGAATTCCTTGGACAACCATATTTTGACTGTCGTCAACATGAAAATATTATTTCCAATAAGGAGGATGTCATCCACGTACAATACGAGGAAGACAACAGCGCTCCCACTGACCTTTTTTGTAGATATATGGTTCCTCTTCGTTTTTGATGAAACCAAATTTTTTGATCACATCATTGAAACGAGTGTTCCAGCTCCGAGATGCTTGCTTAAGTCTATATATGGACCTTTGCAGCTTGCAAACCTTGTGATCAGTATCACTGGATGTGAAACCTAGCGGCTGTTCCATATAAATATCTTCCTCAAGATATCCATTCAAGAATGCCATTTTCACATCCATTTGCCATATTTCATAATCAAAATAGGCTACAACGATAAACAATGTGCGGATGGATTTTAGCATAGCCACTGGGGAAAAGATATTCTGATAGTCAATGCCTTTGCATTGACTATACCTTTTGCCACTAGTCTAGCCTTGAGTGTCTCCACATTTCCATCTGCACCAATCTTTCTCTTGAAGATCCATTTACACCCAATAGGTACTATACCTTCTGGTGGATCTATCAAGGTCCAGACTTGGTTCGAGTGCATCGAGTCAATTTCTGACTCCATTGCCTCTAGCCATTTCTCAAAGTCGATATCTGATATCGCCTCATTGTAGGTTTTGGGATCATCACCATGAGCACCATTACCTACGAGGAATATTTTCTCTACTACTTCTAAAATAATACCTAAGTATCTTTCAGGGGGATGGGAAACTCTTTTCGATCTGTGAGGTGGAGGAGGTAGTGTTCTTATTGGCTCAACTTAATTTGGTTCCAATTGACTCTTAGCTCGTTGTACTTGTGAGACTTTCCCATCAAGCTTAATCTGCTTTCCAATGCCGCTGTCTTGAATAAACTATTTTTCAAGAAAGATGACATGTTGACTCACAATCACATTATGGTCTTCTAGAATGTAGAAATAGTATCCTAATGACTCTTTAGGATATCCTATGAATCGAGCTATGAAGGATCTAAACTCTAACTTGTCCACTTGTTATCTTTTGACATGAGCCGGATAACCCCAAATTATGAGATGACTCAGACTTGGTTTCTTACCATGCCATATCTCATACGGTGTGGTAGGAACGGTTTTAGAGAAAATCCTATTCAGTAGATAAATTGAAGTTAACAATGAGTATCCCCAAAGAAAATTAGGAAGATCTGTGAAGCTGATCATGGATCGGACCATATCCAATAGAGTTCGATTTCTCCATTCTAAAATTCCATTGAGTTGAGGTGTTCTTGGTGGAGTCCATTGAGAGACTATGCCATTTTCCTTGAGATAGTCTAGGAATTTTCGGCTAGGGTATTCACCTCCTCGATCTGATCGAAGAACCTTAATGGGTTTTTTAGTTTATTTTTCTACTTCTTGTTTGAATTCTTGAAACTTTTTAAAAGCTTCAGACTCGTGTCTCATAAGATACACATACCTATACCTAGATAGATCATCGTAAAGGTAGTGAAGTAGATAAATTACCTCTAGCCAACAATATTCAATAGTTGAGTAATCTTTTAGAGCGTTATCATGGGTCACAGATCGACATGCAAAGATCTATGCCCTTTCTCATGTTCCACAAAAGGGTATAGTATTTATGCCTATGAAGACAATACATAAGTTATGTTGACTCAAAATCAATATGACTCATAGCCCATTTTTCTCCAATGTTGATCCTATCTTCTGCTGTATTGACCTAATCTCAGGTGCCATAGATATCTATCATTTGGGACTATCCCTAGGTCGTTTGGCATTCATGTTTTGCTCGATAGTTAGAACAGATACATCATTATGTAGCTGATAAAGACTATTAATAAGAAAATCATTTGCAATTTTATTTCTTTCATAAAGAATGTTACAATGGTCCTTAAAGAAGGTAATCACATAGCCTTCTAGTGCTAAGCATGAAACAAAAATCAAATTCCTGCTAGCTGCAGGCACATAATAACAGTCTTTCAAAACTAAGTCTAAACCAGATGGTAATCGAAGTGGATATGTTCCCACCACCACTGCAGCAACTCTTGCTCCATTATCGATGCATCGGATCATGTCTCCATCCCTCAGCCTTCTGCTATCCTCAAGACCCTGCATGGAAGTGCACAAATGAGCACTAGAACCAGAGTTAGGCACCCAACTGGATGCAGAAGAAACCGTAAGGTTAGACTCAATAACGAGCATACCTCCAGAAGGATCTTCCTTCTTGTTCTTCAGGGTGGCTAGGTAAGTAGGATAGTTCCGCTTCCAATGGCCATCGCTAATGCAATGGAAATACTTTCCTTTGGTAGCGGCTTTCATCTTCGGCTCTGCCTTCTTCTTCTTTCCTCCTTCCACTTCTGCTTTTTCGTAGACTTTTTTTCTTTCAGGAAGACTTCTTTTTGAAGAAGTCCATTCCATAGCAAAACTGAGCTTTAGAACCTTTCATAGAAAAGCTGCACTTGTGACCAGGC